>QRDG01001280.1:285242-360599 GCA_012064385.1 Puccinellia tenuiflora
GCGACGGTGACTCCCGGTGCTCTTCTCTTGTCTTCGGTGTTCTTTGCTTGGATCCCGGCGCGGCGGCCCCGGTCGGTGGTGAGTCTTGTGGTTGGCGGGCGTGCCAAGGGCTCTGGTGCTGGCCGGTCTCCATGGTCGTAGGGACGACGTGGTGCCGGTGAGTCGCGTGGTGTGGGGTGTGGGACTGCTGAGCGCCATTGCCGGGGTAACCCCTGCCCTTGGGCCTCGACGGTGGCGTCCGTGGACGTCGTCCCCTTCTTGAAGGCATCGATGTGGTGGTGCTCGGTGTGTCTACGTGCTCCGGGTGAAAACCCAAGATCCTCGGATCGGGCGGTAGCAGCGCTTCTGCGTCGTGATCTTCTTGAAGATGCCGCCTTGGAGTCCCACGGCGCGCGGCTCTCCGATGGTTGGGTGGTTCCACCCCACTCTCCTCGGGAAGGCTTGCTTCATGTTCTGTCGTCTCGTTTCGTCTGGCTGATCTCTGGCGCTGCTCCTCGGTGGTGAGGCGTTGGCTGATTCCTGGAGGTGACCGGTCTCTGGTGGCGTTCCCTGCGTCGGAGGAGATAGCTTGATTGGTCGCTGTTGGCTCGCCTTCGGGAGAGTGCCGGTCCGACATGCAACCCGTCCTTGCGTTTGCTCCTCCCTTGTGTAGGTTTCTGTAATGGTCGCCGGCGGTCTCGCGTTCCCGGTTGTAATGCCTTGGCTAGGCTTGTTCGTGTGTGAGTTGGCAGTTCTGCCTTGTTTTGCTGGGTTCAGCACCGTGTATCTGTTATCACCGTTTGGCGCTATTAATTTATCGCCGGGCCTTTAGCCTTTTATCTAAAAAAAAAAGTAGTGTGTGAATTACACAAAGAAAAAGACACTATTTTTCTAGCATACATACCATAGGGACATGTGAATATAGTTTTCTCCTGGTCATCCGGATGGATTGCTATTGAGAAAATCCTAAGTGACCATCAAGATAGCAAAAGTGAGAGTGCGTTGCTAATCGTTCTAACATTTGTTCTATGAAAGGAGAGGGTAATGGTCCTTCCATGTTTATTTATTTTGTTTCTTGTAGTCAATACACATTCGATAGCCAAGAATAGTCCTTGTATTGCTTAACTCATTATTTTTTTTAGGAACAACAGTAAATCCTCCCGAACACAATGGACATATCTAACCCACCTAGTTTCTTTTATAGGAAATGTTACCGGCATAAGTAAGCGTATTACCTATTTCCTTACCACTTCTTTCATCAAGATATTCAATATTCTCTCTTACTCAGCTGTTGGTTTAGCTTCTTCTTCATATATAATTGATGAGTGGCAATGGAGGGGTGCATTCCTTTCAAGTCATCCATCGAGTACCCAAAGGCGCTCCAATGCATTTTAAGGACTATCGTGAGCTTTTATTTCTCATCTTCTGAAAAGTTAGCACTGATAATGGCAGAAAACTCCTCGTTTCATCTAGAAATTTGTACCTCATCTCCATTGGTAGAGGTTTAAGCTGAGGTGGTGGTAGCTCTTCGTATCCTCTCTCTTTTTTCTGTTGTCTCATAATTAAGTCTCATTTATAGGAGACTCTACCGTCAGAGTGGTGTTAAAATATACGTAAAGCTCATCCTTTTCTTTATCACCTAGGATTGCTTCATGATTAATCAGGTTTCTTTCTAGATCATCCTCGAGGGCACCAAAGTAAAGCTGCTAGCTTAGCAATAGTCTTCCCTTCGTTCTCATCAAGTTCTTTATAACATGGCTGATTTTTAAACTTTGAGAAGTGGAACTTTATTTCATCCTCACAAACTTGAGAGATATGGCTTCTTTCTTGCAATTGATATTGGCTCATGCAGTATTTAAGAAATGTTACCAAATATAATGGGACAAAAAGAAACATGAGGTATATCCATGATTATAAGATCAATGGGGTACATGTGAGGACCAATAATAATATGAACATTGCTAAGCATTCCATAAGGTTTCCAAGTGATCTATCTGCTAGCATTGTAGTCATATCAATTGGATGAGATTCAGACTGGCATATATTATGTAATTTCCACATAAAATTAATATGGAATGACATTAATAGCAGAACCAAGGTAGCACAGAAGGACTGGTTTTCCAACATCCTTACCTCTGGCATGTGATAAGGTATGAAGATTCTTTCTACAACTTGACCATGTTGTCACTTGGGGGTTTTGGTTCAATGAACACTTTGATCACGCCAATATTTGGTTCCACTGTGCATTGGCT
This sequence comes from Puccinellia tenuiflora, assembly GCA_012064385.1. Taxonomy (NCBI): domain Eukaryota; kingdom Viridiplantae; phylum Streptophyta; class Magnoliopsida; order Poales; family Poaceae; genus Puccinellia; species Puccinellia tenuiflora. Next base: position 287,474 of record QRDG01001280.1, read on the forward strand.
TACCTCTAGCATCTTTACACGCCTCTTGGCCTCCCATCTCATTTCTTGTCTTCCTTTTGCTTTTGGATATGGTACAGGTTCCACATATATGGCGGTCTCTCCTTGGGCTGAATAGATGTCCAAATGCTCAGTATATGTTTTTTATAATCTGCAAGATACTGTCAGATTCAAGATGGAAATCCCCGCTTAGTTCATCAACCTTTTCGGTTTTAAAGAAGGCTTAAATGCAAACATATTCAAGTTCGGTTTGTTCTTCACTTACCGATACGTCCCACACGTATCTATAATTTTTTATGTTCCATGCTTGATTATATATGAGTGCCACATGTTTTTATAATGTTTTTATATCATTTTGGCATGATTTATGGAACTAACCTATTAACAAGATGCCCAGTGCCAGTTCCTGTTTTCTGCTGTCTTTTTGTTTCAGAAAAGTTGTTCGGGGAAGTTTCTCGGAATGAGCTGCCAATTTACAGGAATTATTTCCAAGCAGAAACAAAGATGGAGCCAGAGGGGGGAATCATCACCGGAGGCATCTACAGCACCATGCCTGACTCTGGAGTGATGTGTGAGTAGTCCACCATGGGACTACGGGTCCATAGCAGTAGCTAGATGGTTGTCTCTTCTCCTTGTACTCCATTGTTTAGATCTTGTGAGCATGGATCCGATGAATTGTGAAAATCATTACTCTTGTTCATCTATGTGTTATGTTTTATCTATGATTTTGCATGCTCTCCGATGCTAGTGGATGCTTTGGCCAAGTAATTGTTACTATCTTCAGATAGGGTATTTATGCTAGATAGTGGGTGAAAGGATCGTATGGGCACCTAGAGGGGGGTGAATAGGTGCTACAACCAATTTTTAATTCTTTTTCGATTTTAGGCTTAACACAAAGCTAAATTATCTAGATATGCAACTATGGTGAATTTTACCTATATGAAAAGCAAATTAGAACAACTAGGCAATTAACGATACAAGTAACGACAACTAAGGGAAAGAGATAACCGAAAACGGAAGCACGCGGAGACAAGGATGTATTCCCGAGTTCCTCCTTGTTAAGGGAGTACGTCTCGTTGGAGGGGTGTGAGCTCGCCACAAGAGGCCTACTCAAGATGCCACAAAGCCCTCACCCTATTCTCCGATGAACCGCACCCAAGGGATTGGTTCACCTTCCACTATCGGAATCCTTCAAGGTGGAATCCGGAGCCCTTACAAGGTTCTTGGGGCACACACCCACAACTGAATTGGGGGCTCCCAAATCAACAACACTTCCACAAATACAACAACAAGTGAGAAAAATAATCTAGGGTAACACAATGCTAACCCTAGAAACAAGATCCCTCAAGAGAATGAGGGGGAAATGGAAAACTGCTCGGTGAAGATGTAGATCGGGGCCTTCTCCTTCAATCCTCCAAAGATCGACGAATTTGAGTGGAGGGATTGAGAGATCTATGTAATTTGAGCTTTGAGCTTTTGGGGCATTAATGGAGTAGAGAGAATTCAAAAGCTAATCCTCCCAAGGTAGGTGAAAGAGCATTTATACTCCTTCACGAAATTCTGGCCGTTGGAGGGCCGCTTCCACCCGCAGCGCCGGAAGTACCGCCAGGAGGGCCGGTACTTCCGGTCCTCACTTGTTCTTCATTTCAACGGTCTTCTCAGGGATCCTCTTTCCCACAGGAGCAAAAGTACTGCTGGTCGCGCCGGTAGTTCCGGTTTAGCGGTAGTACGGTGTTACTTCCGGTGCAACTTCCGAAAACGATACTGAAGCTCATTTTCGTAAGCGGCACTGGTTCCGGAAGTGGCTCCGGAAGTAGCCAGCGGTAGTACCGCTGAGCTTACCGGTACTTCCGGTTAACCGGAAGTTACGGTGCTACTTCCGGGGCATTTCCAGAAGCGAAATTCCATAAGCGGAACAACCACCGGAAGTGCCACCGGAAGTGATCAGCGGTAGTACCGCTTCCTTTACCGGTACTTCCGGTAAACACAAAAACCACCATCTTGAACATGTTTTCGTGACGACTCTTTTGGATTTCCTGCAAAGCTGAGATTCAACATTAGAGCACTTAATTGTATTGTTGTCAACATCAAAACCCATGGGGATGGCACATGTTCTTTCAATCTCCCCTTTTTTGGTATTGACGACAATCCAACTAATTAGCATAGTCGGTTTCCAAAAGATAAATGGGCTCCCCTAAAGAAGCTCCCCCTATCTTTTGGAAACCTTGCACATATTTAAGATAAGATAAATAGCTAGCATAGATATGACAAGATAGATAGCTAGCCATATGGAAATGAACGATAACAAACGATTACATGCTCACATCATGCATAGAGTTTAAAGTGCAATACAACTAAAAGGTTCAACTTGGGACACGATATAAGAAAGACAATGGAAAATGGCAAACTCGTGTTCCCACCCATGCAAAACCCGTAGGCTAAAACTATGCTAACACTTCTCCCCCTTTGGCGTCAAGACACCAAAAAGGGAGGAGCGACACTAAGCGTCCCAAGAGGATCACTCCTCCTCCTCCTCTTCCTCATCCTCATCGGACCAAGCAACACGGCCCTTGGCGAGCCACGACTCCTTGTCGGTGATGTCTTCCTCAGAGCCTTCAGAAACCGTTATCTCAAGCTTGCGCATAATTTGCTTTTGGCGGTAGCGGTTCTTCTTCTCTTCCACATGGGCCGCATACATGCAGTCATCCACCAAACAAAACGACTCACGTATATTGAGCTTGATCTTCTGGAACCATCCCGGTTCCTCAACTGGAGCAGCAGCCACCTTCTTGCCCTTGCCAACAGTACGGTCCTTAGGGAGGATATGATTCTTCTTGCGGAGTTTCTTCTCAAGATGGACAACCAAAGGCACCGAATGGTCAAGGCTCTCATGATTGTGAGTATAATCCCACTTACCAACAATGAGCTTCATGATGTAAGGAGCATAGATGGGAACCCTCTTGTCAGCAATAGCAAGCCATAGCTCCTCAAAGATAACGTTCATCACATCCAGCTTCTCACCGGACCCCTTCCTCAAGTGACACTGAAGAAGCAAATCAATCAAGTAACCATGCACTTGATCCCAGTTATCCACACGTGGTGCAAGGGTCTCCCTGAAGACACGGAACATAATCTCATAGGTAGGGAGGAGATCCTCAGTCTGACCGGGGGTACCACCTTCCATAGTGATGGGAAGGAGTACATCCCTGCCACTAGCACGGCCTACATGATGCACCGTCCACTCATTGGAGCCTTGGACACGTGGGTATCCCAACAGAGCACAGAAATCTGACCACCGACATTCCACATGCTCATCCTTGATCATCCAGGGCAGCTTGGCATTGCTCTCATTCCCCATATGAACGGTGGCATAAAACTGCGCAATGAGCTCCTCATTATAGTCTTGGTGCTCTGTCATGATCTTGATCAGCCCGAACTCTTCACACATGCTATATGCTTCGGCAAAGTACGCTTGATACTTGAGGGAGGTCATGTGAGGGATATTGAGGTGACGTTGGAGAACCACCGCATTCCTTTGCCCCGAGTAAATCTGATTGTAAACGGTCTCTTGATCATTGGTGTAAAACCGGGGATCCAAAACATTGTCTTGGCGAGGAATAAGATAGGGGTTCTTATCCCGGTACTCACGATACAGTTTGTCAGGCATCTTGGCCAAAGATACAGCTTTTGGCTTCTTTGCAACTGTCTTCTTGTTTGTCCCACTAGAGCTGACAGCACCTTTCTTCTTCTCGAGATTGATCTGATGGGCTGACTTGATTTGCGGCATCACCTCGGACTCTTCCTCAATGTCATCCTCAACGGTGCGCTGCTTCTTGCGGGCTGAGGAGGAGAAACCTGAGAAGTAAGCACAAGGATAGGGAGGGAACTAGGAAAGACAATAAATTCACAATAAAACAACGTAGTTATCAAGAGTAGTTAGGCCGTGTGAATCTTGAGAACACCAATAGTACCGAGGGAAACCCCGGTGACACCCCACGGCACACCCAAGCACATGAGCCCAAGAGTGATGAGGAACTAGGGTTTCACTAGGTACTAGAGATTCCTCCAAGATCTACATGAGAAACCTACTCTAGACAACTAACAACATCTAGTACCGGTCCAAAACATACTCCAAACGAGATTGAACTTAAGCAATCGTGCATCTAGGGCTTGCCCTACATCACATCTAGATTCAAATTAATGAAGCCTAGAATGAGCGTGAGAGAGGACAAATACCGGATGCCATGGAGGAGGATGTCGAGGGGAACAATTCCCACGGACCAGATCTGATGGAGGGGCACCAGAGGGACGACAAGAGACCCCACGGGTGGCCGGCGGCTGCAGGAGGAGAGAGGTTAGGGCAGGGGTGCGGAAGGAAGAAGAGGAAGTTAGGTTTCTTCCCCTCCCGGCCCGTGCCTTAAGTCGCTCAACCCCGCCTCACCGGAAGTACCGGTAACCGGGCCGGTACTTCCGCCCGCGCGGGATTTTCAGACGGGGAACCCGCTGAAATTTCCGCGAGGCCGGTAGTACCGCTCCAGACAGAATGAACTAGATGTTTTGTTTTAGAGAGAATTTAGAGTTTTAGATATGGAATGGCTTTTAGGAAAGAGATGGGGCTTAGGATGAGAGATCAAACTGTCATAATATGGTACTACACTCACGTTTGCAAGATACAAAAAATAAAAAGGCCAAGCATGAGTGTGTTTCCATCGCACGCACATAGTGACACATATATGTCTAGAAAAACCACATAAACACCAAATAAGAAGCAACTCCTCACCGAGGAGGTCGGTGGCCTAGGCCACCATATATGAGTAAGGAGAGTGAGACACCGCAAAGATGTATCTTGGGTTCTCACTCAAAACTCATCATTTAAGCTCACAATTCATGAAATTTAATATAGAGTAGACAAATGAAATCATTAATATAGGCATCATGGGGGGAGGGAGAGCCTAATAGTTAGGACAACACTCCCCCTAAATCCATGCCTACCCCTAAACCAAGATAGAAGTTGAAACTATAGGTGTGTATGCAAGATGGTCAAGCCAAGCTCTTTGAATCCACGATATTTAGCTCATTCCTCAAATAAGTGAATCTTGCTTCATCAAGTGGCTTCGTGAAAATATTGGCAAGTTGGTCTTTGGTTGGCACATAGGCTAGCTCAATGTGTCCACGGGCAACATGATCCCGAATGAGATGATGGCGAATCTCAATGTGCTTGGTTCTTGAGTGTTGCACCGGGTTGTAAGCGATCTTGATAGCACTTTCATTGTCACACAAAAGAGGCACTTTTTCACAAATGACACCGTATTCCTTTAAAGTTTTCCTCATACATAACAATTGAGTGCAAGCACTAGCGGCGGCTACATACTCGGCTTCGGCGGTGGAGAGGAAAATACAATTTTGCTTCTTAGAAGACCAACTCACCAAGGACCTACCAAGGAATTGGCAAGCCCCAGAAGTTGATTTCCTATCATCTTGATCACCGGCCCAATCCGAATCTGTGAACCCACGAAGAGTGAAGGATGAATCCCTTGGGTACCACAAACCAAACCTTGGGGTATGAACCAAATATTGTAGGATTCTGTTGACCGCCAACATGTGGCTATCCTTAGGAGCCACTTGATACCTTGCACACACACCTACACTCAACACAATATCGGGGCTAGATGCACAAAGGTAAAGCAACGAACCTATCATGGAGCAGTAGAGCTTTTTATCCACATCTATACCCTTTTGGTTAAGTTGTAGATGGCATTTGGTATCCATAGGTGTCTTCTTCTCCTTAGCATCGACCATATTAAACCTCTTGAGCATGTCTTGAATATACTTTGCTTGGTTAATGAAAGTCCCTCCTCTCAATTGCTTGATCTCAAATCCAATGAAGAACTTCAACTCGCCCATCATAGACATCTCAAACCTATCGGTCATAAGCTTTGAAAATTAATCATTAAAAGCTTTGTTAGATGAGCCAAATATAATATCATCAACATATAGTTGGCATACGAAAAGCTCCCCTTTAACCCTCTGAGTAAAAAGAGTGGGATCAATTTGCCCAACTTCAAATCCACGGTCTAACAATAACTCTCTAAGGTGCTCATACCACGCACGTGGTGCTTGCTTAAGTCCATAGAGCGCCTTATCAAGCTTGTAGACGTGGTTAGTGAAGTTGGGGTCCTCGAACCCCGGGGGTTGCTTAACGAACACCAACTCTTTTAAGGGATGTGGCACCCCCCTCTGACACATATCGCCAGAGAGCCGGTCGCCCCGTGCGCCAGCCCAGGATATCCGAACGCACGTTACGACAATGCAACACAGCGGAAATATCATTACACAATCAGGCCCAGAGGGCTATAAATGGTTTTACATGGCCATAAAGGCTTGAAAAATTATCAAGGCCAAGTATGGAACTGGGCAGAGTTTAACTGCCAGCGGAAGACAATGATACGGCAATGGCTTAGTGCGGCTCCATTCCACAGGCATCTGGCTGGGCTACTGATCCTAGCACGCTCCTGCTCGATCTCCTTGCTATGGTAGTAGATGTATCCTCTCAATGTCTGGCCACATGAAAAGCCAGTTTGAGTACGGTGACGTACTCGCAAGAAAACAACCACAAGACATGAACAGTCAAGCAATCAGGCAACAGGTAACTAGCAACAGAAATAATCTAAACATGGCAAGTGTCTACTTACGGCAGTCCAAGTGGGTAGCAACAAGGCAGCACGACAAATCATGGTATAAGCAAATAATAGGGGTATCGCCAGTACAGAGTCCAAGCCAGGTGGGGTTGGATCGTGTACCGGAGATCACACAAAGAGCTTACCTGTGACGAATAACGAGTGTGCCCATTGGTACCAAGTATTTAACATCACCTGTCATCACAACTATGCCCAACGGCCTTATCATATCAGTCAAACTGCTAGGCCCGCTGGCCTCATGTTTCCACTTTGAGCATGCACGGTTGATGTTGGCTCAAGCCTAGCTCTAGGCTCCCAACGATCACACCGTCACCCCTGAACACGGGTAACCATCCACATCTCAAGTAACATTCCCTGCACCAGCTTATTGCTCATTTAGTGAAATCGGGTTGTTCATCTTTTTTTTCACACCGAACTTAAGTTTAACCTCCGGACTCAACAAAGGACACTAGTGTGACCGACACTGAACTGTTCCATAACCTAGGAACAAGGCTAGCTGCTAGATGACACACTCTCGAGAGGTTGCAGTTACCACCCATCTAGGTGCATCTTACTTAGCTAGGGCAAGATACACTTACATAACCGTTCACGCTACCAAGATACTCCCTGTATAGCTACCGACATAACTTTATGTCTTATGACGAAGTGAATCCGGCACGTCCCCAACTCATGAGCGACACCTAGCTCCGGAACCTTCACAAGACTAGCCCCGACCACAACTATGCAGTATCCGACTAGACTTGCCAAGTGGGTAGCATCAAAGGAGGCTTGATAGGTTACATAGGCTATGGCTCTCCCATTTGGGCGACAGTGGTAGTGCGTTCAAGGTTCAGATTGGTGGCACTATGGACTGACCCTATCGAAGCTTGGAGGGTTGGTTCATTTAATCCAGTTTCTTTCAACAACAATTCCAACAACAGAGGGTTAGTCCAACACAATAAATATAATATCATATCGACATGAAACAGATTAGTCCAATGCAAAACCATAATATCATATCAACATGGAACAGAAGCAAACTGCACACAATAGTTCAAGCAATAAGCAACAATAATCATGTAATAATTCAGCAAAGAAGAATGAATTCAACCGGGCGATGGCGGAGATGCCTCCGGCCAGTAACAACCACAGGTTGAGTAAAGAAAATAAAATAACACAATTGGTTAGCGTCAACCGGGCGAGGACGGAGATACTTCCGACCAGTGACAGCCACGGGTCGACTACAAAAGTTAGTGGAGGCGTCCACGCGATCCCGTTCCTCCATTCCATTGACTGCGGCGGTTCCCCCAGTCCATCGTCGCCGGAATGGGGAGTGGTGCATGGTACCGTCCAACGCACGCCACAACTCTATAGAAAAGTAGCCGCTTCAATCCACTTGGGCAGGACCCAACGTGTATTTAGACGGGGTACCGGAACTCAACCCACGGGACATGGGTTTATCGTATTACATGTATGAAACAAAGTCACGATATCTCGTGACGCACAGTTGACAAAGCCACGATATCTCGTGACGCACAGTTGACAGAATGTAAACAAAGCCACGATATCTCGTGACGCACAGTTGACAGATGATAAGCAATAAAATGCACCTATATGACCGGGTAAAATGCAAACAACAAACACCGCTTGAGTGTTCATAGCAAGTGGTTAGCTTGCCTTCGACGATCGACGCCATTTGGCTTGGAGGTCACGGACGCGTCGCGGGTTAGGGTCTCGGTTTGCCGGTACCGCGGAACACCTATACATGCATACGCGGGTGCTGAGCATATAAACATTTTACAAAAATGTAAAACCTATACCGCTGGATAGAGCTCTTAAAACTATGAATTTACAAATTTGAATCACCTCAAACGGAGCTACGGTTTAAAAGATATGGACGAGCGATGAATAGCTATTCAACGCTCACTAGCAGGCGACGGGTAACTACCTGCCGCGCGAGCGGCGCACAGTTACTCGCTGCCGAAGCTGGCCGGACGCGTACTTTCGCGGGATCCGTTTTCCCTGGACGAAGACGTAAAGTGTGAAATACGCTTTTAGCTATCCAAAAAACGAATCGGATCGATTGATCCTCCTTCACTGCCGCGCGTGGCGCGCGGAGGTGAGGCCGATGCCGACCGGTGGCGGGGCTGCACGGCGGGGCCGGGTGAGGGCGGCGGTGGGGAAGGGACGACGACGATGGAGACGGCACGGCGGCGGCAGGGGTCGGCGGCGAGGCTGGGGTCGGCCGGGACGGCGGTGGCGACGCCGCGCCAAGCCGCGGCCGGGGTCGCGCACGGCGACGGGGGAGACGGCCTTGGGGTGGGGCAGAGCCCGAGCCCGAGCTCAGCTCGCCAGCCATGGCGAGGGGCGGGATGGCGGTGGCGGACCGCGGCCAGGAGAGGCGAAGCCGAAGGCGGGGAGGATTCCCGCGCGTCGTGTGCGAGCTCGCACGGTGGCGGACGAGCGCCATCGACGCCGACCGATGGGCGCCCGAGGGCATGCTGCGATGGCGGGGACGGGCGTGCCGTGCTCGTTCGCGACCGCAAGGAGGGCTAGGGAGGGCGTGGGGACGAGCGGGAGAGCTCGAGCTCGTCTCGGCCGCGGGCCATGACGGCCGTGCACGTCTAGCACGTCGAGCCTCCGGCTACCCTGGGTGGTGGAGAGGGAGAGCGCACGGGTGGGGAGCGCGGGGCAGGAGTGGAGAGTGTGCCGCGGGCGCGAGAGGGCTTGGGTGCTCCTCATATATAGGCAGGGGACGTCGATGCTTGTAAGAAAAAAAGGAGAAGGGGATAAGGACGGGAGCTGGATAAGGAGGCCGATGTGGAAGAGCAGTACCCTACAGGGAAGTTACTGTGCAGCGGGGTTAAGCAGGGTTTAGGGCAAAGCCGGTTTAGTTCACGCCAAAGCACATGTCCAGGACATTCAGGGCGCGACGCGAGCGACGTCGTCGCGTTCCCATGGACTCGGGGCATGAAATGGAAAACGGGTCGCACCACTGGGTTCGTAATGACGAGACCAACACAACAAAACTAGAATCACTCAAAGGCGACAAACTTTTATGTATAAGATTTTCAGAAAACCGGGGTTGCGCCAGGTGTTCGATGAAATGACAGAGGTCTTCCCCATCTCAGAAAAAATCCTCAAAATTCACAGTAGGCTAGGATAGGTGTATGTAGTATGTTGGTGAAGTTTGAGCTCAGTTGGACCCAGGGAAGTTGGTCAAATAATTCGGTGTCCAAAAATGCCCTAATGGCATGGGTATGCCAAATGCACTTACTCAAATGATATGGGCCTGATATTGTGGATATGGGGTTGTGTATGGGATCTTGTCAGCTTGGCAAAGTGGCAATGCCAAATGATTTTTGTAGCTAGGGAAGTACCTCAAATAATGCTCAAATGAGGTTGGGCCAATGGAGTGAAATGTTCAGGAGGTTAAATTATGCACCTCACCAAAATTTCAGAATTTTTGGATGAGTGGAAGGTGTCCAAATAATTTTTGGATTGAAAATGGCATAATAGGAAATATGAATAAACTTGGAATTATTGCATGGGACTATGAAATATTTTTGCATGGGAGGGATGTCTCTATATGAGGAAACCATATGGTAGTTTGGTAGAATTTATTTCAAGCTATAATTGGGATGGTGGCTTTTGGTGGGATAGATGGGAGGGTTTTAGAATGTTCAAATGGAATCAAGGTTCGACCGGCAAAACAATGGTATGAAGTTATGGTGGGTGTCGACAAGGGTCTTGGATTGTTGGGAAATTTCTAAGAGAGTGAAACCAAAGTCAAATCAAAGACCATCTGGTTCAAAGAAAACATTTGGAAAATAGAAAAAAAGTTCTTTTAGGCGGGAGAAAACATTACTAACATTAGGTTAGTGAAGTTGGGGTTCTCGAACCCCGAGGGTTTCTTAACGAACACCAACTCTTTTAAGGGATGTGGCACCCCCCTCTGACACATATCGCCAGAGAGGCGGTCGCCCCGTGCGCCAGCCCAGGATATCCGGACGCACGTTACGACAATGCAACACAGCGGAAATATCATTACACAATCAGGCCCAGAGGGCTATAAATGGTTTTACATGGCCATAAAGGCTTGAAAAATTATCAAGGCCAAGTATGGCACTGGGCAGAGTTTAACTGGCAGCGGAAGACAATGATACGGCAACGGCTTAGTGCGGCTCCATTCCACAGGCATCTGGCTGGGCTACTGATCCTAGCACGCTCCTGCTCGATCTCCTTGCTATGGTAGTAGATGTATCCTCTCAATGTCTGGCCACATGAAAAGCCAGTTTGAGTACGGTGACGTACTCGCAAGAAAACAACCACAAGACATGAACAGTCAAGCAATCAGGCAACAGGTAACTAGCAACAGAAATAATCTAAACATGGCAAGTGTCTACTTACGGCAGTCCAAGTGGGTAGCAACAAGGCAGCACGACAAATCATGGTATAAGCAAATAATAGGGGTATCGATAGTACAGAGTCCAAGCCAGGTGGGGTTGGATCGTGTACCGGAGATCACACAAAGAGCTTACCTGTGACGAATAACGAGTGTGCCCATTGGTACCAAGTATTTAACATCACCTGTCATCACAACTAGGCCCAACGGCCTTATCATATCAGTCAAACTGCTAGGCCCGCTGGCCTCATGTTTCCACTTTGAGCATGCACGGTTGATGTTGGCTCAAGCCTAGCTCTAGGCTCCCAACGATCACACCGTCACCCCTGAACACGGGTAACCATCCACATCTCAAGTAACATTCCCTGCACCAGCTTATTGCTCATTTAGTGAAATCGGGTTGTTCATCTTTTTTTTCACACCGAACTTAAGTTTAACCTCCGGACTCGACAAAGGATAATAGTGTGACCGACACTGAACTGTTCCATAACCTAGGAACAAGGCTAGCTGCTAGTTGACACACTCTCGAGAGGTTGCAGTTACCACCCATCTAAGTGCATCTTACTTAGCTAGGGCAAGATACACTTACATAACCGTTCACGCTACCAAGATACTCCCTGTATAGCTACCGACATAACTTTATGTCTTATGACGAAGTGAATCCGGCACGTCCCCAACTCATGAGCGACACCTAGCTCCGGAACCTTCACAAGACTAGCCCCGACCACAACTATGCAGTATCCGACTAGACTTGCCAAGTGGGTAGCATCAAAGGAGGCTTGATAGGTTACATAGGCTATGGCTCTCCCATTTGGGCGACAGTGGTAGTGCGTTCAAGGTTCAGATTGGTGGCACTATGGACTGACCCTATCGAAGCTTGGAGGGTTGGTTCATTTAATCCAGTTTCTTTCAACAACAATTCCAACAACAGAGGGTTAGTCCAACACAATAAATATAATATCATATCGACATGAAACAGATTAGTCCAATGCAAAACCATAATATCATATCAACATGGAACAGAAGCAAACTGCACACAATAGTTCAAGCAATAAGCAACAATAATCATGTAATAATTCAGCAAAGAAGAATGAATTCAACCGGGCGATGGCGGAGATGCCTCCGGCCAGTAACAGCCACAGGTTGAGTAAAGAAAATAAAATAGCACAATTGGTTAGCGTCAACCGGGCGAGGACGGAGATACTTCCAACCAGTGACAGCCACGGGTCGACTACAAAAGTTAGTGGAGGCGTCCACGCGATCCCGTTCCTCCATTCCATTGACTGCGGCGGTTCCCCCAGTCCATCGTCGCCGGAATGGGGAGTGGTGCATGGTACCGTCCAACGCACGCCACAACTCTATAGAAAAGTAGCCGCTTCAATCCACTTGGGCAGGACCCAACGTGTATTTAGACGGGGTACCGGAACTCAACCCACGGGACATGGGTTTATCGTATTACATGTATGAAACAAAGTCACGATATCTCGTGACGCACAGTTGACAAAGCCACGATATCTCGTGACGCACAGTTGACAGAATGTAAACAAAGCCACGATATCTCGTGACGCACAGTTGACAGATGATAAGCAATAAAATGCACCTATATGACCGGGTAAAATGCAAACAACAAACACCGCTTGAGTGTTCATAGCAAGTGGTTAGCTTGCCTTCGACGATCGACGCCATTTGGCTTGGAGGTCACGGACGCGTCGCGGGTTAGGGTCTCGGTTTGCCGGTACCGCGGAACACCTATACATGCATACGCGGGTGCTGAGCATATAAACATTTTACAAAAATGTAAAACCTATACCGCTGGATAGAGCTCTTAAAACTATGAATTTACAAATTTGAATCACCTCAAACGGAGCTACGGTTTAAAAGATATGGACGAGCGATGAATAGCTATTCAACGCTCACTAGCAGGCGACGGGTAACTACCTGCCGCGCGAGCGGCGCACAGTTACTCGCTGCCGAAGCTGGCCGGACGCGTACTTTCGCGGGATCCGTTTTCCCTGGACGAAGACGTAAAGTGTGAAATACGCTTTTAGCTATCCAAAAAACGAATCGGATCGATTGATCCTCCTTCACTGTCGCGCGTGGCGCGCGGAGGTGAAGCCTATGCCGACCGGTGGCAGGGCTACACGGCGGGGCCGGGTGAGGGCGGCGGTGGGGAAGGGACGATGACGATGGAGACGGCACGACGGCGGCAGGGGTCGGCGGCGAGGTTGGGGTCGGCCTGGACGGCGTTGGCGACGCCGCGCCAAGCCGCGACCGGGGTCGCGCACGGCGATGGGGGAGACGGCCTTGGGGTGGGGCAGAGCCCGAGTTCAGCTCGCCAGCCATGGCGAGGGGCGGGATGGCGGTGGCGGACCACGGCCAGGAGAGGCGAAGCCGAAGGCGGGGAGGATTCCCGTGCGACGTGTGCGAGCTCGCACGGTGGCGGACGAGCGCCATCGACGCCGATCGATGGGCGCCCGAGGGCAAGCTGCGATGGCGGGGACGGGCGTGCCGTGCTCGTTCGCGACCGCAAGGAGGGCTAGGGAGGGCGTGGGGACGAGCGGGAGAGCTCGAGCTCGTCTCGGCCGCGGGCCATGACGGCCATGCACGTCTAGCACGTCGAGCCTCTGGCTACCCTGGGTGGTGTAGAGGGAGAGCGCACGGGTGGGGAGCGCGGGGCAGGAGTGGAGAGTGTGCCGCGGGCGCGAGAGGGCTTGGGTGCTCCTCATATATAGGCAGGGGACGTCGATGCTTGTAAGAAAAAAAAGGAGAAGGGGTAAGGACGGGAGCTGGATAAGGAGGCCGATGTGGAAGAGCAGTACCCTACAGGGAAGTTACTGTGCAGCGGGGGTTAAGCAGGGTTTAGGGCAAAGCCGGTTTAGTTCACACCAAAGCACATGTCCAGGACATTCAGGGCGCGACGCGAGCGACGTCGTCACGTTCCCATGGACTCGGGGCATGAAATGGAAAACGGGTCGCACCACTGGGTTCGTAATGACGAGACCAACACAACAAAACTAGAATCACTCAAAGGCGACAAACTTTTATGTATAAGATTTTCAGAAAACCGGGGTTGCGCCAGGTGTTCGATGAAATGACAGAGGTCTTCCCCATCTCAGAAAAATCCCCAAAATTCACAGTAGGCTAGGATAGGTGTATGTAGTATGTTGGTGAAGTTTGAGCTCAGTTGGACCCAGGGAAGTTGGTCAAATAATTCGGTGTCCAAAAATGCCCTAATGGCATGGGTATGCCAAATGCACTTACTCAAATGATATGGGCCTGATATTGTGGATATGGGGTTGTGTATGGGATCTTGTCAGCTTGGCAAAGTGGCAATGCCAAATGATTTTTGTAGCTAGGGGTTGCTTTGGAAATTGCAATTAGGCAAGAAAAAGGCATTACAAGGGAAGTACCTCAAATATTGCTCAAATGAGGTTGGGCCAATGGAGTGAAATGTTCAGGAGGTTAAATCATGCACCTCACCAAAATTTCAGAATTTTTGGATGAGTGGAAGGTGTCCAAATAATTTTTGGATTGAAAATGGCATAATAGGAAATATGAATAAACTTGGAATTATTGCATGGGACTATGAAATATTTTTGCATGGGAGGGATGTATCTGTATGAGGGAACCATATGGTAGTTTGGTAGAATTTATTTCAAGCTATAATTGGGATGGTGGCTTTTGGTGGGATAGATGGGAGGGTTTTAGAATGTTCAAATGGAATCAAGGTTCGACCGGCAAAACAATGGTATGAAGTTATGGTGGGTGTCGACAAGGGTCTTGGATTGTTGGGAAATTTCTAAGAGAGTGAAACCAAAGTCAAATCAAAGACCATCTGGTTCAAAGAAAACATTTGGAAAATAGAAAAAAAGTTTTTCAGGCGTGAGAAAACATTACTAACATTAGGGACGAATTTTCGGGATGTGACAAGGGACCATTAAGAAAGGCACTTTTAACATACATTTGTTGCAATTTAAAGTTATAACGGGATGCATAAGTAAGAAGGATACAGATGGACTCAAGGCGAGCCACGGGAGCATAGGTCTCTACAAAATCAATGCCTTCAACTTGAGAGTACCCTTGAGCCACCAATCTAGCCTTGTTCCTCACAACCATGCCATGTTCATCTTGCTTGTTCTTGAAGATCCACTTTGTGCCAATAACATTGCGGCACTCCTTTGGCTTCTCAACTAGCTTCCAAACTTTATTGCGCTCGAAATTGTTGAGCTCTTCATGCATGGCTTGCAACCAATCCGGATCTTCAAGAGCTTCGGATACTTTCTTCGGTTCCACCATGGCAATATGAGATTGATGATCACTAAAGTTTGCCAATTGCCTTCGGATGGACACTTTTCCTCTCACATCACCAATAACCTTCTCAAGAGTATGTTCACGAAGTTCCATGGTTCTTGCAACTCTAGCTCGACGACGGGCTTCGATATCCTCATTGCATCTTGGAGGTATCACTTGATCATCTTGATCATTTGGGTCCCCGTCTTGACCAGAAGGTTGACCTTGATCATCACTAGGCATGGCTTCAACATTTGAAGAAGAAGATGGTTGAGCAAGGTCTTGATCATGGCTAGCATCACGGATAGGAGAGTTGGGCTCTTGCATAGCAACTTGATCAAGGGGTTGAGGGTCTTCAACTTGTTCTTCGGTTGGTGCAAAAGACTCTTCATTGGCTAGATTTTCTTGAGTAGATGAAGGCTCCACTTGAGTAGAGCATTGTCCTTCTCGATCCGCCACAAGGGGTTCCTCAACGGGGCGGAAAAATCCCACACCCATTCTTCTTATGGCTTCTTGAGGAATTACATCATCTACATCGGAAACATGAAATTGCGCCACTTGGGAGCCGTCATTTTCCTCGAACACCACACTACAAGATTCTATGATACGCCGTGAGTTTATCATAGATTCTATAAGTGTGGGATTCGGCACCGTAACCAACAAATATACCCTCTAGAGATTTAGATTCGAATTTAGTTAAGCGACAACCTTTAATCAAATAGAAACACTTACAACCAAAGACACGGAAGTAGGAGATGTTAGGCTTGTTGCCGGTGAGGATCTCATAAGGGGTCTTGTTCAACCCTTTGCGGAAGTAGAGCCGGTTGGAGGAGTGACAAGTCGTGGAAATAGCCTCCGCCCAAAAACTCAACGGAGTCTTAAACTCCGCTAACATGGACCTTGCTATATCCATAAGAGTCTGGTTCTTCCTCTCGGCTACACCATTTTGATGAGGGGTATAAGTTGCGGAATATTGATGACGAATTCCCTCTTCACTAAGAAACTCATTGAGGGTGTAGTTCTTGAATTCGGAGCCATTATCACTTCTAATTGCCAATATGGGGACATTGTGTTGACGTTGCATTTCAATGGAGAAGTCGATGAAGGTTTGTTGGGTCTCACTTTTCGACTTGAAGAAATAAACCCAAGTGAATCTTGAATAGTCATCAACAATCACCAAGCAATACTTTTTCCCACCAAGACTTGCTTCGGGAACGGCACCAAAAAGGTCCACATGGAGGAGCTCCAAGATCCTCTTGGATGAAATAATAGTCTTGAAAGGGTGGGGAGAATCATGCATCTTTCCTTCAACACAAGCCCTACAAACACGATCTTTGGCAAAAGAGACATCTTCTTTTAGTCCGAGAATGTGGCCACCCTTGTGAAGACTTTGCAAAGTTCTCATGTTGACATGGGCTAGGCGGCGATGCCACAACCAACCCTTGTCGGCCTTTCCGAATAGGCACATCTAATTTGAAGTGGTTCCCCCGAAAAGTCAACCCGAACAAATCATCCTCGACGTACCCAACGAAAGCGACCTTTAGAGTCTTGCTCCACAAGAGTACCACAACATCAATATCAAAGAAGACGGCGAAACCCATCTTATTAAGTGCACGAACGGAAAGTAAATTAAAGCCAAGGTCTTTGACAAGCATGACATTTGCTAAGGTGATATCCTTAGCGACTACCACCTTGCGAAAGCCCAATACCTTGGATTTTGATCGATCTCCATAAGTGACGGTTGCTTCATTTAGATTTGGTCTCAACTCCGTCATTAATTCCTTGCTTCTGGTCATATGTTTTGTGCATCCACTATCAAGCACCCATTTTGACCCACTGGAAGCATAGTCCTACAAGAAATCATTGCTTTGATTTAGGTCCCCATTTTTCAATGGGTCCTCTTTTGTTAGCAACAAGGGTCTTAGGAACCCAAATAGAACGAGCAATAGGAAGATTTCTAGGACCAATAAACTTAGCATAGACATCCCCATAATAATCAACATATATAATATAGTGGGGGTTAGTCTTTCCTGCAAAGTCATCACTAATGGTTTTGCCCCTTGTGGCACCACCACTAGCAATGTTGACCTTCTTCTTTGCTTGAGGGATCCTCTTTGCTTGAGGAGCACTAGTAACATTGTCCTTCTTAACTTGAGGAGCTCTAGCATCCTTCATGAAGCTCTCTTTCTCCTTTTCCTCCTCAACGAACCAAAGACCAACTCTCCCTTTTTGTGAAGTTACAAATGGTTTCTTACCTAGGGAGATGGCCTTAGCAAGATTGATCTTCAACCTAGCATTTTCCTCAATGATATGCGCATGATCAAAAGTAATTGGAGTGGAGGAACTAGGCTCATCATTTTTAGGCGGTTGATCTTGAAGTTGTTCATACGACTTAGTGAGGATAGAGTGTTCACTCTCCAATGCTTTGTAGGCCTTGGAGAGCTTCTCTAGCTCCTCGGTTAGTCTAGAATGACCAACACCAAGCTCGAACTTTTTTTTCTTACATGCTTTGTATTTAGCAATTGCATGATCACGTTCTTTAATGAGTTTAGCAACAATTACATCATTTGATTCTTCTATAGATTCTAGTTGTTGCTCTAGAGAAAGTCTAAGCTCATGCTCTTCTTCAAGATTGTCTTTCAAGGATGCAATTTCCATAGCATCCTCTCTTTCGATCTTACCCTTGATCTCAAGCATTTCTTGAGCTTCACTATATTGACTCATAAGAGTCTCAACATGCTTCTTTGTTTCACCTTGCATGTTAGTGATAAAATGATCGAAAGCAACTATTTCCTCTTTCATTTAAAGACTAGTAGCATCATCCATATTACTCATTGCCTTAGGAGATGAGGGGGATGTTACCTCGGTGGTCTTAGCCATGAAGCATCTTGCGGTGGAGTTGGAGACATTCTCATTGGGGATTCAAATAGGGAAGGAGATGATGAATAAGCAATAGCAATGGCGGCAACTTCATTTGTGGGCTCTTCTTCTTCTTCCCCGGATGAATACTCTTCTTGAGCAAGCAATATAATTCTCGGAGGCTTCTTGTTGATGGCATTCTTCTTGAAAAAAGGTTTCTTATGGGTGTCCTTTGACTTGTCCTTCCTAACAAGCTTTCCTCCATGAAGTTCTCGATTCTCAAATGGACACTCGGCTACAAAGTGATATTTGTCTTGGCAATTGTAGCACGAACGAACTCTTTGGCTACCCTACTTCCTTCCACTTGCCTTGTTGACAAAATCCCTTGCCTTGGACGGACTCTTCCAAAAGACTTTAGATGTGAGAGCCGCATAGTCCTTGAGAGTATCTTGAAGCTCTTTGGGATCCCAATGTGACACATCTTCTTGATCCTCATCATCATCGTCTTGCTCCACAACCTTGGCCTTCAAAGCAAGTGAAGAACCTCTATGCATTCCAATGGCTCGGGCTCGAGCATCTTCGGTGTTCTTGGCGGCCACCTTGTATGCCGCCATCTCTTGCATGACTTCATTAGATGACATGAGGTGATAGTTATGTCTTCCTTGGAGACTCTTCAAGTCGGTGGATTCGAACGGCCAAAGAGCACTCACATACTTCCTCTTGATCCAAGCATCATCCACATAGGTTGCACCAAGGGCTCGAAATTGAGTGGCAAGGGTCTTGAGTCTTCGATACATTTCTTCATGATCTTCACCATCTATCATGAAAAAGCCCTCGGCTTGGTTGCTCAAGGCTTCAAATCTATTTCTTTGCATGCTCTCATTACCGACAAACTCTTGAGTGAGAATATCCCAAGCTTCCTTGGCGGTGGTGGCAAGCTCGATGTGAGACATGTGCTTTTCTCCCACAGCGGTATGAATTATGTTGAGAGCCAAGTCATTGAGTTGACCATCCACAACTTCTCTTCTTGTCATGTTGCTTGGGTCGACGGACTTGAAGCCAACCTCGATGATTCTCCATAGCTCGCTCGAAGCGCTCTTGATATGAGATCTCATAAGAAATTGCCAGTTAGAAAAACAAGATGGATTAAACTTAGGTGGATCACCCCTATTGTTTATATGAGGATGCGGGATAGGTGGGTCGACGGAGTACTTAAATTGAACACCATGGTACTCCTCCTTCCCATTATCAATTTTAGAAGGGGATTCATTAGTGAGATGTTCGCCCTCCCCACTATGTGCGGCGGAAGCATTAGCCTCTAGGGATGGTGTGGCGGGTGGCGTGTTAGCCTTCAAGAGTTGCCTCATCATAGCACGCAACTCCTCCATTTGAGTGTTCATGGATGATGTCAAGCTTGTTTCCAAATTCTTGAGATCATACATGGACACCGGGGGAGTGCTACCACCCGTAACACCATCACCGTCACCCATACTCTCTTAGGCGGTGAAACCTAACTTAAGAGCCAAGGCTCTGATACCAATTGAAAGGATCGTATGGGCACCTAGAGGGGGGGGGGTGAATAGGTGCTACACCAATTTTTAATTCTTTTTCGATTTTAGGCTTAACACAAAGGTAAATTATCTAGATATGCAACTACGGTGAATTTACCTATATGAGAAGCAAACTAAAACAACTAGGCAATTAACGATACAAGTAAAGACAACTAAGGGAAAGAGATAACCGAAAGCGGAAGCACGCAGAGACAAGGATGTATTCCCGAGTTCCTCCTTGTTAAGGGAGTACGTCTCGTTGGAGGGGTGTGAGCTCGCCACAAGAGGCCTACTCAAGATTCCACAAAGGCCTCACCCTATTCTCCGATGAACCGCACTCGAGGGTTTGGTTCACCTTCCACTATCGAAATCCTTCGAGGCGGAATCCGGAGCCTTTACAATGTTTTGGGGCACACACCCACAACTTAATTGGGGGCTCCCAAATCAACACATCTGTCACAATTACAACAAGTAGTAAGCACAAGAATACTAGGGTAACACAATGCTAATCCTAGAAATGAAATCCCTCAAGTGAATGAGGGGGAAATGAAGAACGGCTTGGTGAAGATGTAGATCGGGGCCTTCTCCTTCAATCCTCCAAAGATCGACAAATTTGGGTGGAGGGATTGAGAGATCTAAGGAATTTGAGCTTGAGCCTTTTAGAGCATTAATGGAGGAGAGAGAATGAACAAGCTAATCCTCCCAAGGTATGTGAAGGAGCATTTATACTCCTTCACAAAATTCTGGCCGTTGGAGGGCCGCTTCAACCCGCAGCGCCGGAAGTACCGCCAGGAGGGTCGGTACTTCCGTTCCTCACTTGTTCTTCATGTCAACGGTCTTCTCAGGGATCCTCTTTCCCGCAGGAGCGGAAGTACCGCTGGTGGCGCCGGTAGTTCCGGTTTAGCGGTAGTACCGGTCTCACTTCCGGTGCTACTTCCGGAAAAGAACAGAAGCGCATTTTCGTAAGCGCCACTGGTTCCGTAAGTGGCTCCGGAAGTAGCTAGCGGTAGTACCGCTGAGCGGGCCGGTACTTCCGGTTTACCGGAAGTTCCGGTGCTACTTCCGGTGCAACTTCTGGGGCATTCCAGAAGCGAAATTCCATAAGCGGAACTGCCACCGGAAGTGCCACCGGAAGTAATCAGCAGTAGTACCGCTGCCTTTACCGGTACTTCCGGTAAACACAAAAACCACCATCTTGATCATCTTCGCGACGACTCTTTTGGATTTCCTGCACAGCTGAGATTCAACATTAGAGCACTTAATTGTATTATTGTCAACATCAAAACCCATGGGGATGGCACATGTTCTTTCACTTTGTTCCTTAGAACATAAACCCACGTGGTTCTGGTACAACAGTCGATAAATGTCACAAAATATTTATAGCCATTAACTGAACACACCCTGCTAGGTCCCCACACATCAGAATGTATTGTCCCAAGTGGTTCTACACTCCTATTATCAGATAGACTATATGAAAGAACATATGGTCGCCTAGAGGGGGGGGGGGGGTGAATAGGCGACTACCAATTCTAATTCTTTTTCTTTTTAATTAGGTTTTTAGCAAGGTAAAAACTTGTTATCTAGATGTGCAACTAGATTAACAACCCTAGGTGATAAGATACAAGGAACAAGTAGAAAGCGCAACGGAAAGTAAAGGATAGAAGTCACCGCAAGAGGACACGAGGAAATGATTCCCGTAGTTCCTTTCCAAGGGAAGTACGTCTACGTTGGAGAGGTGTGGAGGCTCCTTGGCCCTCCTACAAGCACGTCCGTGCTCACCCTATTCTCCGGTGCTACTCCCGTAAGGGAATAGCTCTTTCCACTATGAGGTCGACTTGAAGGCATTGACCAAACCTTTACACCAAGGTTGGGGCTCTCCACAATGAGTTGGAGACCCCCAACAATGTCCCGGAGCTCCTCACAAATTATGAAGCTCCGAAACCCGCTCTTGCTCCTAGAGTTCCCAAGAACCCTAAGAGCCCACAAGATCCAAGATCCACAAACAACAAGTGGGGGGATTTGAAAAACCTTCGGTGGAAGGCTATATCTAGGTCTCCTATTTCACTCCTCAAAAGATCAACAAGATTGAGGCGAGGGAGTGGGAGATCTAGGCAATTTTAGCTTGGGCTCATTAATGGAGGAGAGAGGAGAATTTGAGTCTAGAGCCTTAAAGACAAAGGAGGGAGAAACCCTCCTTTTATAGTCTCCTCCTCCAGTGAACCGTTGGGGAGGTTACTGCTCCACTGTAGCGGTACTACCGCCGCTCCTGGCGGTAGTGCCGTTGCACTCTTCACATCCTTGACCAACGTCTCCTTCTGCCTGGGGGGCCATCCCGCAGCACCGGCACTGCCACCGGAGGCGGTGGTACTACCGCTGTAGGCCCACAGAGAGCCTCCCGGGCGGCAATGCTGGCGGCAGTGCTGACGGTACTGCCAGACCCAGGGGAGCTCTCGAAAGCCCAGCAGCGGTACTGCCACCGGAGGCGGTAGTACTGCCGCTGTGGGCTCACAGAGAGCCTCCCGGGCGGCAGTGCTGGCGGCACTGCCAGTCCCATGGGAGCTCTTGAAGTCCCAGCAGCGGTACTGCCGCTGTGGGCTCATAGAGAGCCTCCCGGGCGGCAGTGTTGGCGGCACTACCAGCCCCAGGGGAGCTCTCAAAAGCCCAGCAGCGGTACTGCCGCCGGAGGCGGCGGTACTGCCGCTGTGGGCTCACAGAGAGCCTCCCGGGCGGCACTGCTGGCGGCACTGCCAGCCCCAGGGGGGGCTCGCATGCCCAGGCACGGCGGTACTGCCGCCAGACCCGACGGTACTACCGCCGAACAGGATTTCACCTTTTTCCAATCTACACAAACTCATAAAACGATATTAGAAATAAATTATTATATTTCATAAATACCAAAACATATTAGGGGACTAGATGTACTTTCAATCTCCCCCTTTTTGGTGTTGATGACAACATAATAATTTAGCAAGATAACCATTAGGGAGAGACTCCTCCTCAACATGTGCATTACTAGACAAGCTAGAAACAAACAAGTGCACAACACCATGAGGAGAAGCCCCCCTGCAACAAACATATGTTGCAACAAAGAATAGAGAGACATAGCTTGCATGAATAAAAGTACCTAAACAAATAAAGGTTCACATGTCTCACACCATACATAAACAAGGTTCACAACAAGATAAAAGATTCACAAGCTTAAAGATGCAACTGAGAGGAACAAAAGCTTGTGATTCCCATGGCAAATACCCCGGACAACCTAATAGATATCTCTCCCCCTTTAGCATCAAGACACCAAAAAGGAGAGAGAGACCGATGCTAAAAATGTCCCAGCTCAAATGTCCGAGAGATCATCATTGCTTGGAGGGCGAGGACGACGGCGCGAGGAAATCTCCGGTTCTTCGTCTTCAGAGGACCACTAGAGAACTTGACCTGCAGAATCTCTAGCTTGCCAATGGCCATAGGTGGTGATACTAGGTTCCTCCATATTGGGCACAACCTCTCCCGCATCACGACGACGTTGAAGGGCCGCTTGAGCTTCCTTGCGACGCTGGAGTTCCTTATCATAATGAGCTTCCCACTGAAGTTTCTCAATAGACTTGTTGAGCTTGAACACCTTCTTGAGAGCATGGGCCATCCAAGCATATCCACCCTTGGAGGGAGGGCGGGAGGGACCACCATCATCTTCATCCATAATTGTCTTACCCTTTGCCTTTCCACGACGACCTTGTTTTGGGGGAGACGGAGGCTCGGTGTGATCCTTGATCCTAAGCCGCTTTTCCTTGTGAAGAACCCAACCATCCGGGTCACTAAGTTCAACTCCGGGAAACTTCTCATCCCAAGCTGCCAGAATAATCCTCATGATGAGAGGGCCATAGCAAGCATTCCTCTTACACACAATGACGCCCCACGTCTCATGCCAAATATAATCCATAACATCAAGCTTCTTGCCTTTGCCCCTATTCTCATGCACGGCAAGCAAAAGATCCTTAAGATAGCCCATAATTTCATCCAAATTGCCCACTTTAGGATTGATGGTTTCATGAAAGATACGGTGCAAGATGTCATAAGTGGGATGGAGACCTTTAGCAACACAGCAAATGTATGTCTTCCAAAAATAGAGAGGCTCAAGAGTATCCTTTGCCTTTGACTTCACACTGTAGTGAATGCAAATCCACTCATCATCAAAGTTAGGGGGGAGCATACAAGACGGACCATGATCCTCAAAGCCAAACAGCCCCCCAACTTTGTCCCAAGTCATAGTCAACTTCTCGGTCTTGGTCATCCAAATAATATGCTGCTCGGTCTCATTTGCAAAATGCATAGTGGCAAGAAACTGGCACACAAGGGCTTCATCAAAATTCTGAGAGAAAGTCATAAGCGGACGAATACCCAACTCATCAACCAAACTCATAGCTTCGGAGAAATACTCCGGATTCCTTTCAATGTGGCCCATATTGATGGAGTGTTGCGGCACCACATTTCCTGACGGCTCGGTCATCAACAACTCTCTATAGCATTGGGCTTGAAAAACTGTGTGGAAACGGGGATCATTGCCTCGAATAGACGGAATAAGGTGCATCTTCTCAACCACAAAGGGATTTTCCTTCCTCCTCTCAACATACAATGCATCGGGCATAGTGCTAGCTGTCTTTTGCCTATTGGGAACCTTCTTTGCATTTGATGGGATCTGCTTGCGTCTTGTAGAAGGAGCTCGAGGAGGGTCAAACTCAGCCTCTAACTCTTCCTCAATCTCATCCACGGAACGAGGTTTCTTGCGCCCCACGGTCTTGGTGCGAGTTCTCGGACGAGAGCTACCCGAACCTGTGACAAGCAATGGATAGGGAGGGAAAGGAGATAAGTATGCTCACAAACACAAGTCACATTGAGGGGGAAACATGGATGCGAGATTCACATGGAAACGGAAACCCTAGATGCATGAGAGCAAACCTAGGGTAGTTTCTATACAGATCTAGCAACCAAATGTCCAAGCCAAGGTGAAGCCACCACTACCCCTACCTAACCATGGACAAAGAGAGAGGAACTCCTAGTGCATCCCCATCCATCAACTAGATGGGAGAGAGAGGGAGAACCATACCGTCGTCCATTGGAGGGGATCGGAGGAGGAGGTGATGGAGGAGCTCGAGGGAGCACCGGAGAACGAGTCCCAGGGCCGGAGGAGCTCCAATCCGGCGGCTGCATGAAGGAGGTGGTGCGGTTGGAGAGAGAGAGAACTTTGGGGGCTCGGTGGGGAATAAGAGATCTAAAGATCCTTACCCACGTGAGCCCTAAAAGGGATATCTCCAGACCCGCACAAGCGGTACTGCCGCCCGACCCGGCGGTAGTGCCGCTCCTGGCACTACGGCCAAGTTTGGGGTACCCCGCATGCTGCGAACCCGCAGCAGCGGCAGTACCGCCGGACTTGGCGGCAGTGCCGGCGCCTGGGCACACTGCCGGCCCTGGCGGTACTACCATACTGCAGAACTGTCAGGACAGTTCTGCTGTGGCGGTAGTGCCGCCGACCTTCTGCACAGCCAGCCCGAATCTTGTGTTCTAGAGCATTTTGAAAGGGAATGGCTTGTAGGAACGAAGTGTTGGTATGGGATAGAAAGCTCAAACTGTCATAGAATGGTACGACACTCATAATTGCAAGATGCAACTCAAAAAGGCCAATTTATGGGTGTTTTTCCACGAGACGCACATATTGACACATATAGGTCTAAGAAGATCCAAGGGAAACCAAAAGAAGCAACTACTCACGTGAGGAGGTCGGTGTTCGAAGCCACCATGTATGAGTAAAATAGAGTGAGACACCGCGAAGATATATCTTGGGTTCTCACTCAAAACTCATCGTTGAAGCACAAATTGTCACGAAGTGACTATAATGCAAGATTTGTCTATTTGCGCATAATGAAGAGAGTGTTGCCTCATGAATTGAACTACACTCCCCCTATATCCATGCCTACATCTAAACTAAATAGAATGGCTAACATGGGCATGTGCGATACGGTCACTCAAAGTTACTCGAATCCACGACATTTAGTTCATTCCTCAACTCTAGAAACCTTTGGACATCAAGGGCCTTTGTGAAGATATCGGCAAGTTGATCCTTGGTGCCAACGTACAATAGCTCGATGTCGCCTTGCTCCACATGCTCCCGGATGAAGTGATGACGAATCTCGATATGCTTCATCTTGGCGTGTTGCACCGGGTTGTGGGCGATCTTGATAACACTTTGGTTGTCACAAAGAAGAGGCACTTTGTCATAGGTGATGCCGAAATCCTTCAAAGTTTGCCTCATCCATAGCAATTGAGCACAACAACTTGCAGCGGAGATGTACTTGGCTTCGGTGGTGGAGAGGGAAACACAATTTTGCTTCTTGGAAGACCAACACACCAAGGACCTACCAAGAAATTGGCAAGCCCCGGAAGTTGACTTCCTATCCTTCTTGTCACCCGCATAATCCGCATCCGAATACCCCGTGAGAGAGAAGCTTGAACCCTTGGGGAACCAAAGACCAAAGCTTGGGGTATGAACTAAATATCGAAAGATTCGCTTAACCGCCGTAAAATGGCTCTCTTTAGGAGCGGATTGATACCTTGCACACATGCCCACGCTAAACATAATATCCAGCCTAGATGCACAAAGATAAAGCAAATATCCAATCATGGAATGGTATACCTTTTGATCCACATCCTTCCCAAGAGGATCCGGATGGAGATCGGTGGAGGTAGACATCGGAGACTTGCAACCCTTGGCATCTTCAAACTTGAACCTCTTGAGCATGTCACGGGTGTACTTGGCTTGATTGATGAAAGTACCTTCTCTCAATTGTTTGATCTCAAAACCAAGAAAGAACTCTAATTCCCCCATCATGGACATCTCAAATTTGTCTGACATCAACTTAGTAAACTCATCATTGAATCGAGTGTTAGAAGAGCCAAAAATGATATCATCCACATAAAGTTGGCATATAAACAAGTCACCTCCAACCCTTTTGGTAAAGAGTGTAGGGTAGATTACTCCAACTTGGAATCCACAATCTACTAGGAACTCCCTAAGGTGCTCATACCAAGCACGTGGTGCTTGTTTGAGCCCATAGAGAGCTTTGTCTAGTTTATAGACATGATCGGGAAAGTTGGGATCCTCAAACCCCGGAGGTCAATTTGGAGCTCTAAATCAAAAGTTACAAAGACAATCAGGAAAAAAAAAATTGATGACGTCATGATGACGTCAGCAGTCATCTTCACGGACGTGAATCACGCCCGAGCCAGCTCACCTTGAGCATTTCTTCCCGATTCAATTACCCGCGATTTAAGGCACCAAATCAAGTGCCGTTTCTTCCTATGCGAAGCCCTTGATCTCCTCCATCGTTTGACCCAAAAAGCCCCCTCCAAAACGCCCTAGGCTGCCGGAATTCGCTCGCCGGGGCCGAGCTGTCCGCCGCTTCGTTTTCTTCGATTCCGGCCACCCCGCGCCGCTCGATCCTCTCCCTGGCCGCGCCGGACGTCCTCCGTCCTGGCCGCTCCTTCCCCAGCCCTCCGCCGGTCGCCTCTGCCCCGCTTCCCCTCCTCCACGCCGCCTACCTCTCTCTTCCCCGAGCCGACCGCCACCGGCCGCCACATGCTCCTCCTCCGTCACGGACGGCCGCCTCCTCCCCGCCATCTCCCCATGCCCTCCTCCTCTCCAGCGTCGGCATGGCCGTGCACGTTGTCCTCCCCTCCGTCGCCTCCCCCAGGCCGCCGCTGCCCCTTCAGCTCGAGCCGAGTCCGGCCTCCCCTGCTCCTCCCTCCTATCCCGGCCGCCTCCCTCCTCCCGGCTCCTGCAGCTCCGGCCCATGGTCGCGTGCTGCTGCTCGTTCCCGAATCGTGATGTGCCATGCTCCCGGTCCGCCTCCGTGTCCGGCATGTTCCCGTCGTGTTCACGACATCCGCCCGCCAAGTGCTCGATGATTTGCCCGCAAGAACCCGGAGTCCTTTTCCCGTGTCCGTGCCGCGAGTTGCCGAGTCTGATCCCCGATGACGCTGCCTAGGTCTCCGTGCCCGTTGATGTGTCCATGTTCGTCCCCGTTGCCGCCGTCGTGTTCTGCTCCCGACGTGCCTCCACGTCGCGTCCGCCTTGTGTACCGCAACCCGACACCAAAATCTACCATGTCATTTTTCCGCCTCGATGTCGTGTCGTGTTCCGTCCCCGACGTCCCCGTCGTGAAACCGACCCGACGACCACCTCCGTGTCCGTCGTGCTTCCGACCATCCGTCTCCGTCCGTGTATCCGTCCCTTGTGCCCTCCGTACCCGATGTCGTGTTGTCTTCGTCCCCGTCGTGCTTCCGTTTGTTCCCGTCGTGTGTGTTCTCCATGTCGTGGATGCCTCCGTGCCCCGACCGTTCCCGACGTGTCTCGTTTCCGGTGTCCGTCTCCGTACGCGTTCCGTCGTGTTTTCCTCCCGGTGCTATGAACCCGGATGTTCCCGTCGTGAACCCGCTCCCAACCCGCCGTGAAACCCGACGACTTCTTCGTGTAAGACACCGTGAACTCCTTCGACCCCGAAGACCGGAGCCACCAAATTCTTCCACGACGACCGTGAACGACTAACGGTGTCGTACGACGATGAACCGAGTATGACTACTTTGGCTACTTCCACGACATCGACTACTTCCCGGAGGTCATGTGTGATATTCTACGTCGACTACCCGTCTACATCATGTGTCGTGGACATCTTTCTCCCCGTCTACAACGACATTCGTTCGCTTTGGGTGAGCAATCTCATTCTCATATTGACCACAAACGAAAATCATAAACCCAATTATCTGATTCATTTTGCAGTTTGGATCATGTGTTGAACTTGTACCACCAACCTAGTTATCCTTGTTGCCATCCTTGTTTGTCCTCATGTTTGTTTTACTTGAATGTTGTATTGTTGCTTATTGCCATATGTTTGTATTGTATAGAATTGTACGGAGAGGAACGTTCCTTTTTACCAAGCGTGTGATCGACACCAACTCCAAAAGGCAAGTGTATACACTCATGAAGGACCTATTATTTTCTTAATTGCATTATAGATTATTTTGGTAGTATGCATGATAGGTTTACTATTGTTTTAATTATGCTATGCAAGCCTGTTAGATCTTTCTTGTTGACTAGGTACCTACATTATTTTAGTAGAAATGCTTGCTGCAATTGTGAAAGTTTTTGCTGTAGTAAGTTAGGTGAAAGTTCTACTAAATTAATGAACCACCTGGGTGGAAATGGATGGCTTCGGATGTTTAAAGTTGAGTGGCTGCTCAGGCCCATTTTCATGGTGTGAACCTGAGTATGTGCACTTGTGGATGGCCACCCAGGGTATTGAGATTCGATGTCACTCCATGTTTAGTTGCTTCCAGTGCAGCCACTAGTCATATGGGCTCTGTCTTGACTAAGTAAGTAGCAAGGAACCAGCCCGGTTTGACAAGCAGATGTAGGGGTTGTAGGTTGGAACGGGTCAAGCCAGTAGTGGTTGGGAAAGTGCTTCAGAAAGGTCTCGTCTTGGTCTTCTCCTTTCCTTTTCACTGAATGTGGGTTAAGGATAGAATGGGTTGATCGAGTCTAGTGGGGAAAGTGCCACAAACTCTCGAGAGTAATAAAACTATGATCATAGCCGTGTCCCCGGTTACGGACAATTTTGAGTAGCTCAGCAAGGAAGTTGTCGGAGGATCTCTTCATTCCAATTTCATAATAAAATTTGATGGGTGAACTCGGGTATATGAGACCTTGGATGCGTTCCATGGGTGTGTCTCATATTGAAATTTTGAGATAAAAAATGTTTGTGAAAAGTAGGACAAAATTGGCTTTATGCAATAGCCTTCAACCCCACCAGCCAGATAAGCATGTAGTATAGTCTTGCCATTTTATAATCCACCATAGTATTCACTTGCCGGCCTGTTACAAGGTTTTGACCCAAATTCCCTGGGCTGCAACGTTAAATGTTGCAGGCTACTATGACGATGAGTGAGACGTGTCTTCGAGCTTACAACCAACATGATCGCCAGTGGCTCATGGAGATGAAGGAGCTCTGTGCTATTATATTGCTGCGTGTTGAACTCTGAATAAATTTGTTGAACTCTTTACTCTTTTAAAGCTAGCTTCGGCTATGCAAAGTTGTAAGGAATTATTTTACTCCTGGATCATTCGAATCGCGTTGTAATAATTTTTGACATTGATGCATGATATTACATCTTTTGTGAGTTGCTATCCATACTCGATCCAGGGAATAGCATATTTCACAATGTGGCCTTGCTTTTCTAAGCGAGGGCGCCACATTGCTTGACATAGACCAACTCATTTATGGGTCCATTAAGAAAAGCACATTTAACATCCATTTGTTGCAATTTAAAGTTATGATGAGAAGCATAGGCAAGCAAGATACGAATAGATTCTAGGCGAGCTACGGGAGCAAAGGTTTCACCGAAGTCAATACCTTCCACTTGGGAAAACCCTTGAGCCACCAATCTCGCCTTGTTATGAATTACAATACCATTTGCATCTTGCTTGTTCTTGAAAACCCACTTGGTTCCAATGACATTCTTGCAATCCTTGGGTCTTGGCACTAATTTCCACACCTTGTTCCTCTCGAAGTTGTTGAGCTCATCATGCATGGCCTCAAGCCAATCTTGATCTTCAAGAGCTTCGAATACTTTCTTAGGCTCGATGATGGAAACGAAAGCATGATGAGAACTAAAGTTTGCCAATTGCCTTCTTGTGGAGACCTTGCCACGAACATCTCCAAGAATCTTGTCCAAAGTGTGTTCATTACGCTCGAGACGACGATCCCTTGCCCTTGCTCTTCTTTCTCTTGCCTCGTCTAATGATTCTTGTGAAATGGCTCGATCATCACCTTCATCATTGGGGGATTGAGAATCTTCATGACGAGCTTGACCTTCCATGTCACCTTGAGCTTGACCTTGGACATCATTTGGTGAAGAGGAACCACTAGGTGGATCTTCAATAGCAATAGGATGATCTTGTCCTTGGTCTTGCTCACTAGCTTGAGGGCTTGGCATTTGATCTTGAAGGGCTACCTGATAGCGCGAGAGGTGTTAATCAATCACGCTTCGTTGGGCACCCCAAGAGGAAGGTTTGAGGAGCACAGTAGCAAGTTTTCCCTCAGTTAGAAACCAAGGTTATCGAACCAGTAGGAGTGAGAAATGCTTCAGAAGGTTGTCCACAACTGCAATGGCGCCAGAAAAAGAGCTGTTGCAGGGGAGACAGTGGAACCTGCAGAACACAATCAAACTACTTTGCCCCAATGAAGCAATGAGGTTGTCAATCTCACCGGCCTTGCCGAATACAAAGGATTAAATGTATGTGTGGAAGGAAGCTTGTTTGCAGTAAACGAAAGCAGTAGAGCAGTTGATTTAATTGCAGATGTAAAAGAATAGACCGGGGTCCACAGTTCACTAGTGGTGTCTTCTCCATAAATAAAATACTACACATGCTGGGTAACAAATTACAGCTGGGCAATTGACAGAATAGAGAATGCATAACAATGCATGAACATTGCATAATACAGAGGATGATGATGTCTATATGAGATGCTTTGGGCATTACGACAAAATACATAGATAGCTGTTCCAAGCATACACCTATGCCTAAATAGTCCACCTTTGAGATAACATACCGTAAAATCTCTCCAGTATTAAGTTGCAAGCAACAGACAATTGCATGAAGAACTGTGCATAAAGTTTACTCCCTAGTAGCAACGGCACTCCCTCGTCCTTATATGTTTCTGTCACTCAAGCCAAGGCACACAGGGACCGAACCCACTATCTAGCATAAATACTCCCTCTTGGAGATACAAGCAACTACTTGATCAAGGCAATTACAAGTACCGGAAAGCATGCAAGATCACAAATAACATAGACATGATAATATCAATAATCAACATCGCAAGGTACTTCTCTATTCATCGGATCCCAGCAAACACAACATGTAGCATTACAATAAGATGATCTTGATCATGATAGGCAGCTCACAAGATCTAAACATGATAGCACAAGAGGAGAAGACTACCATCTAGCTACTGCATGGACCCGTAGTCCAAGGATGAACTACTCACACATCTGTCCGGAGGCGGGCATGGTGGTGTAGAGCCCTCCGGCGATGATTCCCCTCTCCGGCAGGGTGCCGGGGAGAGCTTCAGAACCCTCCCAAACTAGGGTTGACGACGGCGGCGGCGACGAATGTTTTTCTGGAATTTTGATCGGGTACTTAGGGTTTTCTCATCGGGGGGATTATATAGGCGAAAGGGCGGCGTCGGTGGAGGCCCGAGGGGGCCACACCACCTGGTGGCGCGGCAGATAGGTGGGCCGCGCCACCCTAGGGTGTGGTCGCCCTCTGGTGCGTCTTCGGCTCCCCTTTGGACTCCGTGTGCATGACGAAATTATAAGATCCTGGGTTTTTGTCCCGTCCGATTCCGAGAATATTTCCTTAAGTACTTTTCTGAAACGGAAAAACAACAGAAAACAGGAACTGGCACTGGGGCATCTTGTTAATATGTTAGTTCCAAAAATGCATAAAAATGCTATAAGATGTAAACAAAACATGTAGCAAAAGGTATGAAAACAAGCATGGATCATAAGAAATTATAGATACGTCGGAGACGTATCAGCATCCCCAAGCTTAGTTCTACTCATCCTCGAGTAGGTAGAACGATAACAAATAATTTCTTAGGAGACATGCAAACTCACAATCTAGATCAACATAGTAATGCAAAACACATGATGTGAATAAGGTGATCCAAAACAATTGTCTATAGGTGACATTAAGCAAACAATGATTAACGAATGCTAGCTAAAAGAAGCTAGAACTTTTCATGAATCAGCGTGTTGGAGACTAGGAACCATACATAAGGTTTAGAAAGAAGAATAGTAAATTGTGTCTCCAATGTAAAATGTCAATCAATCTTCAAAGCATCAAATTCAGTTAATAATAGAAATAGCCAAGCTCAAGTCAAGTGTCCTTAATCCATCCACTTAACTTATCAACTATTATGTAGTCCACTCAACTAATACAAGCAAGAAGAAGGCTTGGCACCATGAGGTTATGGCAAAGAGAATAATAATGGGGGTTTGGAAGGCCAAAAAGAAAGGCTCAAACAGTGGAAGAGGTAACCACAAGACAAGAGGAAGTCCCGTAGTAGACACTGAATGAGGAGTAGTGATTGCCATGCAACGGATGCACATAGAGCTATGAATGGAAGCTCTCCAATGGAACTAGTGGGGGTGCATCCAACTTGCTTGCTCATGAAGACCTAGAGCTCACTTGAGGAGGCTCATCGTTGGAATATACAAGCCAAGTTCTATAACGTTTGGTCCCCACATAGTTATACTAATAAAGCGTGAAAACTCACTACAATGATGTAGGTGCTACTAGCACAAGTGTGGAATAAAAGGATAGTAGTGTTGCCCCCTCTCTCATTTTATATTCTTTTTTCTTTTTCTCTTTTTTTTTTGCTTTTTGCTTTTTGAGGCCTTTGTGGCTCTTTTATATTTTTCTCTCATTGGTCTCTTTTGGACTCTTTTGATTGGCCACTTTGGACTCTTTTCAATATGCTCACAGGTAGAGGCAACACTCTATTTTACAAGATGATCATCACACTTTTTGGTGTACTCAAAACTCAAAGACTAATACATGGTGTATGGTGGATATGCAAGACCGAGCGTAGTATGGAAAAGATGTAACACATGTGCAAAACCACGCATCACACTAACTCAAATGGTCAAGCAATACTATATGGTAATGAAGTAAAAATGACATAAAGTCATGTAATATAACTGATGGATGTTGCATGGCAATGTATCTCGGAACAGCTATGGAAATGCTGTGATAGGTAGATATGGTGGCTGTTTTGAGGAAGATAGTTGGCTTATGTGTAGNTTCGAGAAGTCAACCACATACATGCCGTCCTCGACATGTCCAACAAAGGCTAATTTATGAGACTTCTTCCAAACAACAATCACATTAAGGTCATCAAAGTAAACACCAAAACCATAAAGAGATAGTTGGTAAACGGAGAGTAAATTAAAGCCGAGGGACTCAACAAGGAGAACATTCTTGATGGATGTATCATTAGAGACAACCACCTTGCCTCATCCCAATACCTTAAGAAGAGATCCATCTCCAATACGAACATGAGTAGCATGAGATTGCGGAGGTTTCAAAGCTCCTACCAAATCATTGCTTCCGGTCATGTATTGTGAGGCACCACTATCCACCGTCCATTTGGTTGTCCCGGAAGCATTGACCTACAAGAGATTAAGTCTTTGTCTTAGGTCCCCATTTTTGAATGGGTCCCCTTTTGTTAGTCACAAGGGTCTTAGGCACCCAAATAGCCCAATGATAGTCATCACCAAAAGAGGTGCCGACATACTTAGCATAAACATGACCATTTTTTGCTTTCATGAGAACATAGGAAGGGTTGTATTTGCCGGCAAAATTGTTGTGAGACCCACGAGGGTTCACGGTGCCGGGACTAGAGGCAATGGTTCCAACGGTATCCACATTCAAAGGTTGTGAGATGGTTCCGGAGGACCCCACTTCCACATCCTTGTTGATGACCTCCTTACCCTTTGCCAACTCTCCCTCTTTAACAAAAACAATAGGCTTAGTTGACACGTTCTTCTTGTTCTTCTTCTTCTTCTTCTTGGACTCGGAGTTGAATCCAAGACCCTCTTTCCCTAAGTTCTCCTTTTGACCACTAATAAGATCATTGAGATTCTTTTCACCTTGAATGCAAGAGGCTAGCCCTTTCTCAAGTTGAGCCTTTAGTTTACCATTCTCCTCAACAAGGTTAGCATGCTCACAACATGGGTTAGAGCTAGCAACATTATCAATAGAAAGAGAAGCCTTTTCTTTCACAAGTTGACACAGGAGTTGATTATGTGAATCCTTAAGAGCTTTGAGTTCTCTTTCGAGCTTCTCATTTTCTTGGATGAGTCTAGCATTGCCAACTCCTAGCTCACTCTTTTCCCTTTTAAGAACATTAGCAAGAGCAATAGAATGTTCATTATCCTTTTTAAGTCTAGCCATGTCAATTCCATTAGTTTCACCAAGATTAGCATATTTTTCCTCAAGAGCACTCCTACGAGTTTGCTCATCTTCAAGAGCCTTAGAAAGACTAGCAAATTCATTAGCAAATTAATCACTTTGACTTTCTAAGGTGTCGATTATTTCTTCTTTCTCATCTAGTTGTTCAATAAGAGCATTAACATTAAATTTAGCAAGCATCTAAATCATTTGTAACTTGTGACTCATCCTCAATTTTATCCACGCAATCCAACAAAGATGGAGAGGTAGAAGCAATGGGTTTGGGAGAAGGAGTTGTTACTGAGGTGGCATTTGCCATGAGACATGTGGGGGTTGAAGGAACATTCTCATTGGGGGATTTGAAAAGGGATGACGGTGAAGAGGAAGAGGTAGCTATGGCGACTTGGGCCATACCTACAACTTCATCTTCGTCTTCATCACCGGACATGTACTCTCCTTCAACTTTTCTCTCTTGGGCGGCAAAGGCATTAGGAACCTTCTTCTTGACGAAGTTCTTGCTTGAGGACGACTTGAACTTGTCCTTGCGGATGAGCCTTCCCCCATGCTCTTCTCTATTCTCAAAGGGGCAACTCATGATGAAGTGGTTGACGTTGCCACAATTATAGCATGTCTTGGCTTTGTTGATTCTTGGTTCACCTCCTTTTGGTGGAGGCCTTCTCTTGCCGCTTGTTGGGTTCTTCCAATATATGTCCGTGCCAAGTGATATTGCTTCATGAAGGCCACGAACATTGTCCACTTCTTCCACATCACATTCATCATCATCATCTTCTTCATGGGCAACGGCTCTTTTCTTCAAAGCTAGAGTGGATGGAGCTTGAGCAAGAGCTCTTTGACGAGCATGAGCATGATCGGCATTCTTGTTGATAATGCCAATGGAGAGAAACTCATTTAGGACGGTGTTGGAGTCCATGGAGGCAAAGTCTCTTGACCGTATGGTGGTAGCCAAAGATTTCTTGAAGGGGGTGATGGCCTTTTGAAACTTCCTCTTGATCCATGCATCATCTACTTGCTTGTCACCATACTCAGTCAATGTCACGGCAAGGGTCGTAAGTCTTCGATATAGATCTTCTGGTGACTCATCATCTTGCATCACCAACTCTTCCGCTTGATCCAAAACGGTTTCATACTTGGATTGTTGGATGCTTTTGTTTCCAAAAAGAGGCTGCCGAGCTTTTACCAAGCATCTTTGGCGGTCTTGCACATTTGGATGTGAGGGAGATACTCATCGGTTGCCGCCGATTGGATTGTGTGAAGGGCGGTGGCATTGAGTTGAGAGTTGATGTCCTCCCTCGGTGTCAAGTTGTTAGGATCCATCGGATGAAATCCTTGCTCTACAATTCGCCACAAGTGAGTGCAAGAGCTTGACAAATGAGAGCGTAATTTAAATTGCCATCTAGCAAAATTGATTGGATCAATTTTAGGTGGGGGGGGGCCCATGTTGTTTATGTGTGGCATAGAGATGATGGGGTGAATGTTGTTGTAGATTCCCCCGGAGGAATTTGGGCAAAGATGCCCGGAGAACTCTTAGGGTTAGTACCACTCTCTTTGGTTCCTTCTCCACTCGTGGTGGGGTTAGTGATGATGTCACTACCACCACCTACAATGGGAATGGGAGGGGGACTAACACTAGGAGTCTTCCCTAAATATTCCTCGAACATCTTCCGCATCATATCACCAAGGTTAGCATTGACGTTGGCGGTGATGCTTGTCTCTAGAGTATCAACCTTTGAGACAAGACCACCGATAGCGTCTTTGACGTAACCTACAGTGGCCGGTGCTTTGGATTCCTCTTTGTCATCCATACTCTCTTAGGTTGTCAAACCTTTGATAAGAGATGAGGCTCTGATACCAATTGAAGGAACGTATGGTCGACTAGAGGGGGGGGGGGTGAATAGGCGACTACCAATTTTAATTCTTTTTCTTTTTAAATAGGTTTTTAGCAAGGTAAAAACTTGTTATCTAGATGTGCAACTAGATGAACAAACATAGGTTATAAGATACAAGGAACAAGTAAAAAGCGCAACGAAAAGTAAAGGATAGAAGTCACCGCAAGAGGACATGAGGAATGATTCTCGTAGTTCCTTCCTAAGGGAAGTACGTCTACGTTGGAGAGGTGTGGAGGCTCCTTGACCCTCCTACAAGCACGTCCGTGCTCACCCTATTCTCCGTGTGCTACTCCCGTGAGGTAATAGCCCTTCCCACTATAAGGTCGGCTTGAAGGCGTTAACCAAACCTTTACACCAAGGTTGGGGCTCTCCACAATGAGTTGGAGACTCCCAACAATGTCCCGGAGATTCTCACAAATTATGAAGCTCCGAAACCCGCTCTTGCTCCTAGAGTTCCCAAGAACCCTAAGAGCCCACAAGATCCAAGATTCACAAACAACAAGTGGGGGATTCGAAAAACCTTCGGTGGAAGGCTAGATCTAGGTCTCCTACTTCACTCCTCGAAAGATCAACAAGATTGGGGCGAGGGAGTGGGAGATCTAGGCAATTTTAGCTTGGGCTCATTAATGGAGTAGAGAGAAGAATTTTAGTCTAGAGCCTTAAAGACAAAGGAGGGAGAAACCCTCCTTTTATAGTCTCCTCCTCCAGTGAACCGTTGGGGGGGGGGGGGGGTGGGGTTTCTGCTCCACTGCAGCGGTACTACCGCCGCTCCTGGCGGTAGTGCCGCTGCACTCTTCACTTCCTTGACCAACGGCTCCTTCTGCCTGGGGGGCCATCCCGCAGCACCGGCACCGCCGCCTCCGGCGGCACTGCCGCTGTAGGCCCACAGAGAGCCCCCCGGGCGGCAGTGCTGGCGGCACTGTCAGCCTAGGAGAGCTCTCGAAAGCCCAGCAGCGGTACTGCCGCTGTAGGCTCACAGAGAGCCTCCCGGGCGGCAGTGCTGGCGGCACTGCCAGCCCCAGGGGAGCTCTCGAAAGCCCAGCAGCGGTACTGCCGCCGGAGGCGGCGGTACTGCCGCTGTGGGCTGATAGAGGGCCTCCCGGGCGGCAGTGCTGGCGGCACTGCCAGCCC
The DNA here is from genome assembly GCA_012064385.1 of Puccinellia tenuiflora. Lineage (NCBI taxonomy): Eukaryota > Viridiplantae > Streptophyta > Magnoliopsida > Poales > Poaceae > Puccinellia > Puccinellia tenuiflora. The sequence continues at coordinate 325,351 of QRDG01001280.1, forward strand.
CAGGGGGGGCTCGCATGCCCCAGGCACGGCGGTACTGCCGCCAGACCCGACGGTACTGCCGCCGAACAAGATTTCACCTTTTTCCAATCTGCACAAACTCATAAAACGATATTAGAAATAAAGTATTATGTTGTTATTAATACCAAAACATATTAGGGGACTAGAGATGCACTTTCAAGTATGCTTGACAAAGTATGGGTTGAATGCCTCATGCCCCATGAATACGAGTACCTACACCACGGTGTTACTCAACTCGGGCCACGAAGCAAGTTCAAGTTAAAGTCATTATGAGTAATATAATAGCGTCATCAAGAGCGTCAACTGGGGTACCTCTTGTCCCAGGACATGGAACAAGCCCATGTCAAAATGACAAGACAAACAAACATAATGAACAATCTCAACACCCTTTTTATTTACTATTGGTATAGCTTTTTATTATGAGGTGCATCACTGAAGGTTCACCATAGCATGTAAGTAAATTTCCACCATGAATGATGCATGGCTTAGATTAGCGGCCCAGGCATCTCTCTAGCCATTTATACAAACTCCTCAAACTTACTAAGTTTCCGCATTTATTTGGCACCATGATAAGCATCCATAAACAAAAGTACATGATATCAACTAAATATAAGAGCACATTGAAAGCTTGCCATGTGACAGCACATATGAGCTAACTCCCAACCAAGACTCTTGTCAAGCTAACAACTTCATAATTTTAATCAGAATGGTTCATGTTTATTAAGTGCAATAAAAGTAAGGTGTGAGAGCTTTTTAGCCAACTTTTCCCATAACAATCAATAACATAAGCATTTTAATTAAGAAGTATAGATAATACAAAGTAACATGATAAACATACTCGGAATAGCATAAAGCTAATAGGTAGATATGGTGGACTCACTGGAAAAACTTTGGTTGAAGGTGTTGGACAACAAGTTTTTGCTTGTTGGAATTTTGGGCTAGCAAGAGGGAGAAAGTTGACTGTCTAAATGCATGCATAAGTGTCCATAGAACTAACCAATCCATGTTAAACAAAGTAAAGTAGCATTCAGCATCAAAACATGAATAAGAGATAGCTCTTGATAAAACACTTGTAAATTAATACTCATTAAAAGCACATGATTCATGCAACTATATGTATCTTTTTGAATCAACTCAAACATCCCTTTCCCAATCTTTTTAATAGCATCCAACTTAATTCAACCCAAATTTCCAGTAGCTCTCTCATATAAAATGATAGTGGTGGTCTCAAGACAAACAAAAAATAAAACCGAAATAAAAAGCAAATAAAAGACGCTCCAAGTTTATGCGATAAAGTGCATTGATCGAAAAACAGAAGTTAGACGTGTGCAAACCGAGAGTGTATTGGTCCAGTGGGGTTGTCTTCACATCCCCAAGCTTATGGTCTTCACCATCCTTGGATAGCTCTTGGTGCATCTCCTCTAATCCCTGTGAAAAAAACTTCAAAACACTGTTTCTCCCATTTCTTTTCTGTGGGGTGACATTAGTAGTGATAGACAAATGAATTGCTTGCTGCATAAAATCCTTAAACAAAAATTCATATGAATGTCAAGAAAGTGTATAATTTTGCATGCCTACTTATAAACTTAATTGGATAAAAAAGATTCAAGTTAAAAGTTCAAAGAATGCATCAAACAAAATGGGACAGAATCTGTCCAGAAAAATAGCAGAAGAAAAACGCATTTTTCTGCCCTACTTAAGTATGTCGAAAAATTCTGAAACAATTCATGCTTAGAGAGGATGAAATTTTGCAACTACAGTTAAAAAGCTTATTCGGAGTTACAGAATAGGAGTGAAAAATCATACCGTGCACAGATTCGTGCTGGAATAAAATCTCCGAATACAATAAGCAACTTTTTCAATCCAAAATGGGTAAAATTTGGCACTTTATTAAAAATTTCAGAAACAAAACTAAAAACTAAATCTCTTATTACAGCAAGTGTACTCAAAGAAAATCAAAAATAAAAACAACTGGGTTGCCTCCCGTAAAGCGCTTTTTTTATAGCCATATAGCTAGGCATGATAGTTTTAATGATGCTCACATAGGAATAAAAATTGAAATGCAAAAGAGAGCATCAAAAGAAAAATATGAAACTTATTTAAGTCTAACCCACTTTCTATGCATTGGGATCTTGTAAGAAAATAAATCATTGAAACACAAAGCAGGTAGCATAGGAAGATAAAACGAGAGCAATTTCAAGACTTTGAACTTAAAGAGAGGAAACGTAATAATATTGAAATGTTTAGAACCATGTTTTCCCCTCTCATAATAGTTACAAGTAGTGGAACCAAATTTGATAAAACAACTATTAGATTGGTGCAACTTTGCAAACTTAGGAACATATAAAGGATTATTAAAACTATCATGTAAGATATTAGCATGTTTTCCTCTCTCAAAATAATTGCAAGAAACATCATAAACATGATGGTTGTGGGTGGAATGGTTATTAGTGCAAGATAATTTCAGCCCACATATGTACTTTTCAACATATAAAAGCTTCTCCTCCATGGTGTGAACAGGAGAATTCAAAAATAAAGTAGGACTCTCATAAGTGAGAGTGTTGTCATAAGCAGCAAATATACACTAAAAGAAATATGTCAACTAGTGACCTTTTGTCAGTGACCCTTAAAATATTGGTCATAGATCTATGACCAATTTCTACCAACTGGTCATAAGCTGTTTTGGAAGGGTCCAAACCAAAAACATAACGACCAATTTTTTCATAAAGGTCATATTCTCATGGCATGAATTGGTCATAACATAAACATCACTAGCCTACGACCTTTTTGCTAGCCGATTACGACCAATTTAAAAAGTCATTTGTATTAGTTGACTGCCAACTCAGCAGTCTTGCCTACGTGTCATCAGGTGGGACCATTTGACAGGAGGAGCACACGTTGACTTGTTGACTAATCTGAACGGTGGGACCCATTGTCGGTAGGAGCCACACATGAAATGTGGGACCCGCCCGTCAGGTGGGACAGGCCTCCCGGCCAGACATGTGGGTCCAATTAGACAAGAATTGTGGGTCCCACACCCACCCATCTGACTTGTGGGTCCCGCATCGACCCCACCTGACACACGGGTCCCGTACCCACCCCCACCTGACATGTGGGTCCCGCATCCATCCCACCTGACATGTGGGTCCCGCATCCATCCCACCTGACGTGTGCGCCCCGCACTAACCCCCTGCCATGTGGGTCCCGCATGCACCCCCACCTGACATGTGGGTCCCGCATCCACTTACCCCTGACATGTGGGTCCCACATCCACCCGACCTAGGACGCGGGCCCCGCACTAACCACCTGACATGTGGGTCCTGCGTCCAGTCGGCCCTTGACATGTGGGTCCCGCATCCCCGCACCCCCTTACACGCAGGCCCCCACCCTTACACGTGGGCCCCGCACCCACCCCACCCTGACACGCGGGTCCCACACTTACCACCTGACATGTGGGTCCCGCATCCACTCAGCCCTAACATGTGGGTCCCGCATCCCCGCACCCCCTTACACGCAGGCCCCGCACCCACCCCAAACCTATCATGTGGAAATTCGGAAATAAACATCAGCAAAAAGAGACACCTCCGCCTCCATGTGAGAGAACCTAACCAGTAGGCCATTACAGGTTATCTGTAAGAAGTTCGCCGCACCCCGAATTAATGTATTCTGGACTGCTGGAGTAACTAAAAAGTTCTAAGTCTCTCACGACTCCCTCGACGACTTATTCTCCAGAATATATAGAAAGGGAAACACTTAATAGCCACTATTGCTCCCGTGTGGCGGCGGGTCTTTCTTCTTCTGGGCGAGCTGCAAAGGTTCCATTCCGTGTGACTCGCAGAAGAGGCCGAGGCTTGGGGCTTGGGCCTTGGTGGGATGAGGCTCCCTTTTTTTTCGTGTGAAGAGTGGGTCTTGGCCCATGCAGGAATTAAGGCGGTAAGCCCTCATATTCTACACCACATGCATTCAGCCCATAATGAAAATAGGAAAAATAACTAGTTTTTCATTATATCTCTTAAAAAAGGTGTTTTATTATAGAAAATTCTGAAAACTAATTAAACAATAAAAATCATAATAATAGAAAAAATCATAAACTCCTACATGATTCTTTCTATATGGTTTATCGCTTGGAAAATGAAAAATAAATTTTCCTAAAAACTAGGTCACATATAATGACACATTGCGAAAGATTTCGAATTTTTTGATTTATTTTGAATTCTTTATGCCGGTTTCAAAATACGCTCAAAATTGACGACACGACCGTTCTTAGCTAGGGGTTGAATCTTGCAAAACTATTGGTATATCTCTGATAAAATAGATGGTTATGTACCTAAAAATGATTTTTTCAAAAAATCATGAGCAAACTACGACGTAGCTGTAGTTCAAATTTTACCCGGTTCCAACTGAATCGGCAGAAGTTTGTCTTTTTTACAAGAGGTAGATAAACACCTCTTGACACACAACAATTTGGTTATTTATACATAAAATATGGTCTAATATTTTTAAAAATTGGTGTGGTTCAAATTTGCAACATTGTTTTGGTAGGTGCTTCACAAAACAACCCATTTTTCACACTCAAAAAATGAAAAATGATTTTTCTGTGTAACGAAAATGAAAACTTCCTTCGGAAAAATTGTTCTCCATTACAAGATGCACCCATGTGCACAATATGGGATCATTTGAACAAACTATGCCATGAATCTAGTCATAAAATTCGTCATTTGGCCTGAAAGTCATGAATCTTCGTTCATGGTAGCTCATTTCTGAGAACACTTTTTCAATATATTTGCCGTATTCCAAGTTTTTTATTTTTCCTCAAAACTAGGTAACATATAATGACACATTGCGAAGGATTTCCATTATTTTGATTTTTTTTTAATTCTTTATGCCGATTTCAAAATGCGGTCAAAATTGAAGACACGACCGTTCTTAGCTAGGGGTTGAATCTTGCAAAACTATTGGTATATCTCTGATAAAATAGATGGTTATGTACCTAAAAATGATTTTTTCAAAAAATCATGAGCAAACTACGACGTAGCTGTAGTTCAAATTTTACCCGGTTTCAACTAAATCGGCAGAAGTTTGTCTTTTTTACGAGAGGTGGATAAAAACCTCTTGACACACAAAAATTTGGTTATTTATACATAAAATATGGTCTAATATTTTTTCAAATTGGTGTGGTTCAAATTTGCAACATTGTTTTTGTAGGTGCTTCACAAAACAACCCATTTTTTACACTCAAAAAATGAAAAATGATTTTTCTGTGTAACGAAAATGAAAAATTCATTTGGCAATTGTTATCCATTACAAGATGCACCCATGTGCACAATATGGAATCATTTGAACAAACTATGCCATGAATCTAGTCATAAAAATCGTCATTTGGCCTGAAAGTCATGAATCTTTGTTCATGGTAGCTCATTTCTCAGAACACTTTTTCAATATATTTGCCGTATTCCAAGTTTTTTATTTTTCCTCAAAACTAGGTAACATATAATGACACATTGCGAAGGATTTCCATTATTTTGATTTTTTTGAATTCTTTATGCCGATTTCAAAATGCGGTCAAAATTGACGACACAACCGTTCTTAGCTAGGGGTTGAATCTTGCAAAACTATTGTTATATCTCTGATAAAATAGATGGTTATGTACCTAAAAATGATTTTTTCAAAAAATCATGAGCAAACTACGACGTAGCTGTAGTTCAAATTTTACCCGGTTCCAGCTGAATCGGCAGAAGTTTGTCTTTTTTACGAGAGGTGGATAAAAACCTCTTGACACACAACAATTTGGTTATTTATACATAAAATATGGTCTAATATTTTTAAAATTGGTGTGGTTCAAATTTGCAACATTGTTTTGGTAGGTGCTTCACAAAACAACCCATTTTTTACACTCAAAAAATGAAAAATGATTTTTCTGTGTAACGAAAATGAAAACTTCCTTCGGCAACATTGTTCTCCATTACAAGATGCACCCATGTGCACAATATGGGATCATTTGAACAAACTATGCCATGAATCTAACCATAACAATCTTTATGTTTTGCTCGTGATTTTTGGGAACTGCCCGCCATGCCAAACATTTTGGAGCCAAAAATTTCAGAGATTTGGGTCCAAATTTTGGAAATTAAAGCGGGACACAGCTGGCCAATGAGATGCGAGGAACTGCCTCCACGCGGATCACCTCGCTGAGCCGTGGATCACCCATCCATCCAACGGTGGAGCTCCTCTCGAGGCCATATTATACACACTCGTGTATCTTGGATATATAATAGTGTTAAATAAGGGGTTTAGGGTTTTCTTTTAATACAATATCAATTTTCATTTCTTAGTGTTGAAATTGGCATTTTTTGTGAAGCGTCTACCAAAACAGTTCACCGAAAGCGGAACATCCAAAGGTATAGAAAATAACATATCACTTTATATGTACATATCACCCGGGGTTTGAATATAAAAACATTCTTAGGTATTTCTAACATTTTATAGAAGTTCATGTCGATTTTGCTGGAAGTGGGTCCGATTTAAACTACGAGTGTCGCATAGTTTGGTCGTGATTTTTTTTGCAAAAATCCCTTTTAGATCCATAATATGTGCTAGAACGGAGGTCTAAAATGTGGTTCAAATTATCTAAAATGTGGTTCAAGTTTTTTAACATAAAAAGTGGTCTAATAGTTTTAAAAATTTATGTGGCCATGTTTTCAAAAAATATTTGGTAGGTTATTAACAAATATTAAACCCTAAAACTTGCTTGTTTCAGTCTAAAAGTTTTTTTCTTTCATAATTATTATGTCGAACTGGGCCGAAACTGGCACAGCCCGGCTCCTAGTCCAGTTGGACAGCTACTGGAGCAGCTTGAGCCGTCCGATGTCGATCCGACGGTTACTAGAGCAGCTCGCCTGCTATAAAACAGGGTGCGTCGCCTCCTCCCACGCAGAAACCCTAGCTCCTTTCTCGCGCACACCACGCACGCCTCCTCCCCTCCCTCTCCCCCGATCCAGATCGACGCGGCCGCCTCTCTCAACTCGCCCGGCAGGTTCCTTTTTCGCCGCCACCGTCGCCCTCCCAGCCCCGACCATCCTCCCTTCCGCCACCCTCTCCTGTCCCTGTCGCCTCTCTTCGTCCTCCCGCGGCAGATCGAGCCCGCCGCCCAACCTCACCGTCGACAGACGCACCGGTGCCCAGTAGCTACGGCGTCGCGGACGGCTGGCTCGCCGGCGCGCGCGTGCTTTGATGTGCGGCGCCCCGTCGAGCTGGCCGGACCGCGGCGGCGCGTGACCTAGCTAGGGTTTATGGTGGCTTTGCCTCACGCCGGCCACGGCCCTCCGGCAAACAGGACGGCGACGGCGTCGACGGGATCCTCGGACGGCTGTCGTCCACCTCGCGCTGCAGGGAGGGGGTCGGTCGTCTCCTCGGAGAAGGGGACGGTCGTGTTCGTCATTCCCCACCCTGGTAGTCGATCCTGGCCGCCGCTGCCTCACCGACTACAACTCAACAAGGTGAACACACTCCTGTGACTGGCCATCGTGCCGACGACTGGTCAATCTGTGGTGCTGGTCTTTGGCCATGTGATTTTGTTGTGGTGGTGATGTGCTTGTGATGCTATTGCCACAGATTGGTTAAGTGTTCATAGATTGGTTAAGTGATGTAATATATATGCCTGTTCTAGTTTCAGTATAAAACATGGAATGCCTGATGGTTACGCAAGCATTTCTTGCTGGTTGATCTCTTTTTTCGTTAAAAGTTATGTGATATGTAAGGCTGATCTAGTTTCAGTATGAAACACGGAAATCCTGACGGATGCTTATTTGTAAAGATGATGTAGGAGGTAGATTACCTCGATGGATGTTTCTTTGCAATGATGCGTACTTGTTACATGGTCAATTGCTTGCCTCTATGATGCATGGGTTTGTATGATTTCTGAAACGTTAATGATATATCTATATAACAATTTAGTTAGTAAACACACATTTCGTTTTATGGACCATATCCTAATATATATGCTATTTTTTCTTCATATGCTCAAACTTGAATGCCCTGATTTCGTTTCCAGTGTTAGTTGTGCATGACATGGTTGTAGCTGCTAGTGTTAGTTGTGCAAATCTGGAAACATGTTAATCTTCTTATTTGGAGCTTCTTCTTAAGTTACTTGATGTTTATGTCTTTCTGGTTATACATTTAACTAAAGTTGTTATTTATACCATGCTGTAGCATTGAGGAATGCCGGCGGGAGTGCATTGTGGATGTCTACACCAACGAGCACCTTCAACGGCCAATGTCAATGACAATGCGGACCAGATCTTCTTCAACTACAGCCCCATCCACAGCATCAACACGAAGGAAGGTATCTAGTCCCAAGGTTTTGGATTTCGTTTTGCAAATTTTACCGCCCCTGGGCGAAATGGGCGAAATTCGCTATTTCGGAAATTTTTCGGAAAATCTCGGACGAAAAGAACAATCCAAAATTTGAATTTTTAAATGAAAACTAGCAAAAATTGGACAAAAAACAATCAAAATTGTACCAAATATTTGAAGGCCTGAAGCAAAGGAAATAAAGCAGAAACTTGCACAATCGTAACTAGCAATTGATTGTCTACAACATGAATCGGTGTAGTTGCAGCAGATCCAATCAGTAATATGATATGCTAGCAGGACTCCCACACTAATTACAACTCATCTTGCTCCTGAGCTAGTATATGAATCACGCTGCCCAGGAACAAACGCAAATGCGCTCGCCGCGGATCAGAACGACATCCGTGCACACGCTGCACGCAAGTCCTGTGGCCGACGACCTTGTTTCATGCCACTGCCACACTGTCTCCGGCCGCACGCCTTCACACTCTATGGGACTATGGCTATGGATGGGAAGGTGGAGAGAGCGTGGAGGTGAGAGGTGGACTGCTTGAGGAGGAGGACTGGAGGAGGGAGATGGGAATCGGCTTGTATTTCCTGCAGCCGCCGCACAAAGACTAGAGAAGGGGAAAACGAAAGTAGGGTTAGGTTACGCTTCCGTTTGGGATTTTATACCACAAGGCTTTACCAGTGGGCTTTCCTGGACCATGGGCTGGGCTGAAAATTCAAATGAGGCCGAAATTATTTGACCGGTTTGTACAAATACCGGGCCCAAACGAAATGGCCGAATTTCGGCCGAAATTCGATTTTTTCAGCCGAAATCCAAACGCTGTCTAGTCCTCATCTTCTCGAACAGATATGGTCCTGCTGCTTGATGCATGTAGCATGTGCTCCCTATGGATATATATGCCTTTTTCTTGTCCGGGCGTGCATGTTTCATTGTCTAGCTGGTAGTGTATTACTATCGCATGAGGTGTTGTTGTGTGCTATTAGTTGGCCAAAGTACTATGGCATGCGTTGACTAAATGAAGATTTTGTGCTGCTGCTTCCGACCACTAAGGATAGTTGTTGTTCTTGTGTACTATTGTTAAGTTCTTACACCAAAACATGTCTTTTCATTTGAGTGCACAATTTATGAGCTTAGCAAGAAATTATATGATATTTGCTATTTGCTGATAGTTATACCTCCTTTTGCTTGTTCTACACATGTATATACCTCCTTTTGCTTGTTCTACACATGTATCTCTGATTAGCTATGATTATATCTATATTTTAATTTTGTTCTACACATGTATCTCTGATTAGCTATGATAGTTATACCTCCTTTTGCTTGTTCTACACATGTATCTCTGACTACACATAAATAGTGTTTTCGATTTTTTTAAACCACCAGGATCACTGGTGCTCGGGAGCAAATGCACTTTCCGGAATGGTTGTGCTAATCTTATGTCAATCTTGTGTGCAGGCTATGGGTTCTAGCTTTCTAAGACGAGCTATATTTCGACACCCATTGCCATTGGGCATCATTTCAATTCGTGAAAGAAAATTCCGCCACGAGTTGAAGCCGCCAGGGCATCGTCTGGAACTTGCTGATAGTTATATGTTTTACACTAGCTAGTCTTGAAAGGAAGAAAGAACATTGTAGCTAGATAATACCGTTCCCTCTTTATTCTTGTTGGTATCGGTGGTTTGCACATTCAAGGCCTGATCGATGATATTTCGGGCACAAGGCTTGCTAGGCCGATCACAAAATCTCCTTGGGCCGAGATAGCTTCCTTGCCCCAAAAACAAAAATACATCAAAAGTACATCAGTATTAGTTTTCACTCAAAAATACATCAGTATTATTTTGCTGGATAAAGCTATCTGATTTGTTTAGATTACTTTGATTGATCCATTAGATGGAGTCGCTACAATTTGCAGACCTCGATGATGATGGCATACGGATCCATCCTTTGATAGTATTAGTTACAACTTAAACATACACTATGATAAAAAATGATGAACCAAATATGCTAACGACAATCAGTGTCCAATGCGTAATTTAACATTGTTAGTTACGATGAATTTAACAGTATCAGCTACAATAAATTTAGCAGTACTAGTTACGATCATGGTTTCTAACATGAAGAAACCACATCTATGTTCACTGCATAATTTAACAGTACTAGCTACGATAATTTATAGTACTAGCTACGATCATAGTTTCAACATTGATACTAACAAAATCTCTAATACTAGCTGGCATGAGAAAACACATATGGGTTCACTGCATAATTTAATTAAAAATAGTAGCTACAATAAATTTAGTACAACAATCATAGTTTCAACATCTCCTATAATAGCAACGTCTCTAATACTAGTTACATAAAGAAACTAGTTCTGTCCAGATGCTCCTTCTCCTCATTCTTGGTGGCTACACTCATATTCTCCAGCACAAGAAATTAAGTACGCGACATCGGCGAACTGGGGAAAGTTGAGCGTCGCCCCTCAACCGAAGTATTGGACCACCATGGCATTAATTTGTTGATCGAAGCAAGTTGATGATTTGATTGAGAACGATCGTTATTTATGTACTAGTAAGGTAGATCCAATCTGGCAAGTTGATCGAGTACTAGTATATAATAACGATGCCATCCACCTTCCACATGCACCGATTTTCATTCCTTTCAAATCGTGATGACTCAAGGCCAATAATGCTAGAGTTACGGAAAAATCTTACGGGATATTTTTTTTCCTTTTTTTCCTTTTTTTTCGAAACGTCGGCAGGACTTACGGGATTACGTGGCAAGATTTGGTTGGATGGAGATGGACCCTGCGGAAAAATCAGGGGGTGGAGAATTACAGGGGAACGAGACGTACTCCCGTAACTCTTTTTTTCCGTAGCCCCCTTCCCGTAAGTCTAGCATTTTTTACTCAAGGCCCATGTCCTGGTGGAGGATTGATTATTTCGTGTGTCTACTCGATTGAAGCAAGAGGAAAGTAGATGTGGATCTACCTTTCCTATGCATTGATTTGTACAAAGAAGCCAAAACAAATTGTAAAGTCTCACTTTAACAAAAACTAATACGCATTATATTTTAGCAATTGTGTGATATGTATGTATGTATGTATGTATGTATGTATGTATGTATGTATGTATGTATGTACTTGATGGGCAGATACTTAAAATATGGCGTTTACTTTTTTCGTTTACGATCGAAGCAAGTTGATGCACTGCATTGAGAGCCATTGTTATTAATGTAGCCAAGCTAGCAAGTGGATCAAGGATTACTATACTACTATATGATAACGATGCCATCCACCCTATCATGTGCATCCATTTTTGTTCCTATGGAACAATGGAAGTCGTCGCTGAAAGATTCCTCGTGACCCATAGACTCAAGGATTGATAATTTCATTTCTACTCGATTGAAGCAAGAGGCAAGTGGGTATGGATGATCTACCTTCCCTATGCATCAACTTGGCTGCAAACCAAATCAATTAAAAGGAAGATCTGCACGCCACGCGAAGCTCATTCATGGCAGAACGTCGTGCGCGCGAACCCCCCTGCATGCTCTGATGCTCCTCCACATGCATTGTATCTAGTATTCATTGCCTATGTCCCCTCCTTTGGTTGATCACTATATAAATACCAAACCAGTGGTCTACATTTCTCATTCTGAAGCTACCTTCTAGTAGATATAGCAGATTAGGAAGCACCATCAGCAGTAGGTAGCACAGGGGCATGGGTTCCATCAAGGGCCTTCCTGTCGTCATCGTCGTCGGGCTTCTTCTCCTGGCGGCTGCCGTGACTACGGAAGCGCGTTCGACGAACTGCATCGCCCAATGCCGCAACGACCGGAAGGGCCTTCCGGCCTGCCTCTACGGCTGCCGGTTTGGCCGCACGCCTCTGCATCTTGATCTTGCCCGCCAGGAGCCAACGGAGGAGGATGAGGAGAAGAAGCAGCAGCAAGAGGACGTCATAGTCCAGCTTGGGTCAAGCGAGTGCGACGAGTGCGGAGATACGGCAGTCTTCATGGAGGAAATTAGCTGCCTGATCCGCAACCACTGTATTTATCCGCTGCCTAAAACATGGGCCGACACCACGATGCCGTGATGTGCAGACCGGAGTTGCGTGATCGTGCTCCTAGAGGTTATGGGATGCCATGATGGGCACAGTGGCGTGATCAAGTTGTTTTCTTTCTGTTTTGTTTCCAATAAATATGGATCCGCTGAATCCTAGCCGTTTTGTTTTATAAAAACTTCTCCCACTCAAAATATTACTATGTTGCGATGTTCGTGTAGTCTTCTTCATCCTAAATTAGTGACCTATCCAACACGCACCAATTATTATTATGTTGACGTGACGGTTTGTGTTAGAAACTACAAATGCATGAATATAAGAAATCTCCCACTCAAAATATTATTATGTTCCGATGTTTCTTCTTCTTCTTCTTCTTCTTCTTCTTCTTCTTCTTCTTCTTCTTCTTCTTCTTCTTCTTCTTCTTCTTCTTCTTCTTCTTCTTCCTAAATTAGGTGACCTACTATCCAACAAAATTTGAGTGGAGGAATAACATGCCGCTTAATCAGAATTTTTGGATGTGTCATCGAGGGCACATCCAGATTGCTTTTGATCTAGCTGCGAAAGGGTAGCTTGGTTCAAGTGCTTGTATGTTACGTAGCGAATTTGCGGCTGCAGAAATCATCTTCTTTTCCAATGGCCGGCTTCACATTTCTGTTGGTGGTGTGTCAGTATATGTGACTTACTTTTCAAATAAATGAGATACGTATCGGACACCCTTTTTTTAGAAGGGAGACACCTACTGTACGACTTTAAATTAATAAAGCCCCAAACGACCAGAGTTTACAGAATGACGAGAAACAACTTACATGCAACGAAAAACAAAACGCAAAGAAAACACTTTGATGAAGTACAACTTGAGCATCGAGGCCCTTGTCAAGCCTTGCGACCCGACTGGAGAGGAAGTAAAGTCGATGAAGGAACACCACAAAGGAAACCCATGATGTCGTCAACCTCCAGGGCCAAACATTTTTTAAATGCCGTCCGTTCCCATCTCCAGGGAAAGCATCCTGCTTCCTCGCTACGTCGAAATGTAGAGGAGCTCACCCTAAGCACAAATGGACATTGACAAACAAGGTTGCCAACAAGGAGATTGAGCATCGCCACCTCATCAAGCCGCCAGCCGCGAACAACATCGCCACCCGCAGCACGAATTACAAAGCAAGTCGTAAACTGACGAGAGAGGTCACCACGAAAGATTCAATGAAGGAATAGTGATAGTGACAACAAACAAGTAGGACTTGAAAGACGGATCGGCTTACCACCGGAAAGATGCTGCTACAGGATAGGGGAACACTTACCCGCTCGCCTAGGTTCGAGGGCATCGACACTCTGGTGAGGAGGCACTTCGGGCAAGCGGATTACTGAGAGTAGTCCGTCGGTCACATCACCGCAAGACCAAAGAGGGCAAAAAACCGCTACTAGCTACCAAACGCCCATCGCCTTGGTCGTCCACCAACCCCGCCATCTAAAGGCGACACCTCCATGGAGAGAACGGTGTTGGAGCGTCGCCACGCCCAAATCAAAAATTTAGGTTTTTCACCGACAGTCTTGTCGAGGTCATGACCGTTGCCGTCTACCAAGGGACTGACCCGGTCAAGATCCCCATCTCCAGCCACACCCACCAAACAACGGAAGGGCCAGAGCCGAAATCCAAGGTCGAGGAGGTTGGACGATCTGCACAATGGGGAGCAACAATTTTCAAATCTGGAACCAAATGACTAATGTGATGAACTCCGTACTGTGAGCACGCCTGCCGCTGCCTTGACGCCTGCGCAAACTGTTAGAGTATATATGTGTATATTGTAGTTTCCCCACCTGTTAGGGGGCTTTCTGTATATTTGCCTGTACCTGTACTATATATGTGGCCTTTGGCCCCTGGTAATACAACAAGCAGTCTATTACCCTAACATGGTATCAGAGCTATAGGGTTTCTTTTCTCCTCGCAGCCGCAGCCGCCGCCCGCCTCGGCATCTCGCCGCCGCGCCCGGTCGCCGCCGCCGCCTCTTCCTCGCCGCCTGCAAACCCGGCCACCCTCCACTTGCCTCCCGCACTGACCCGCCTCCACCGGGCCGAGCTCCCCGCCTCCGGTTTTCCCTGCGCTCGCCCCGCCGTCATCTCCTCTGCGGTCGTGGTGCCGGCTCGTCCTCGGTTGCCCGTCCCCGCGCCGGCCTCGCTCCGGTCCGCCGCGGCCTTCTTCTCCAGCCTCCCGCTCCGGTGCCCTGCCCGCTCCCGATCCGGCCGGCCGACCGCCACTGCTGCCGCTTCCGATCCGGCCGGCCGACCTCCACTGCTGCCCGCTCCCGATCCGATCGGCTCGATCCGCTGCTGCCGCTTCCGCTCTCCAGGTCGCCTGCTGCTCCCGATCCGCCCGGCCGTCCTCCGCTGCTGTCGCTCCCGCTGCTTCGATCGGCTCGATCTGACCGATCTGTTCTTTCCCGTGCGTTTGCTTTCAAAAAAAAAAAAACAGGTACAATGTCTTCCTCGTCGGGCTATGTTGCGATTCCTCGCTGCCCGGTGATTTTTGATGGCGCGAATTACCCTGATTTCGCTGCCTTCATGCGCGTCCATATGCGCGGTCTTCGTCTTTGGGGTGTGCTTTCTGGCGAGGTCTCTTGTCCGCCGCGCCCCGTTGCTCCTCTGGCACCCATTGCGCCGCCGCCTGTTGCCCTTGCTTCCGATGCTACTCAGGAGGCTAAGGATGCAGCCCAGAGTGCTTATGACACTGCTCTGGCTGATTATAACGGGAAGGTCCAGGAGCATTCTACTGCTGTTGCGACGTACCGGCTGGATCTGTCTGACTACGCTCAGTGGATAGATGAGGATGCTCGTGCTGCTGCTGTTCTCACTTCCAGTGTTCTGCCTCAGTATGCTGCTGAGTTCATGGGTCTTCCCACTGCTGCTGCTCAGTGGACTTTTCTTCGTCAGCGCTATCAGCCGTCTGGCGATGCTCTTTACCTGTCCGTGGTTCGTCAGGAGCATGATCTTCAGCAGGGTGATTCCACTATTGATGACTTCTACACTCAGAGTGCTGCTATATGGCGTCAGCTTGATTCTCTTCGTACTGCTGTGTGTGGCACCTGTCCCTGCTGTCTGACTGTGCGCGCGGATCTGGAGTTTCAGCGTGTCTATGAGTTCTTGTCGCGGCTCCGCAAGGAGTTTGAGCCGCGCCGTGCCCAGCTGCTTGCCCGTGGTCGTGTTCCGCTCTCTGAGGTCCTAGCTGAGCTTCGGGCTGAGGAGACTCGTCTTCGTGGTGCTGGTCTTCTTAAGCTTCCCTCTGTACTTGCTGCTCGTGGTCCTCCTGTGCCGTCTGCTCGTGGTCCTTCTGTGCCGCCAGCCTCGTTACGGTCTCCAGGTCCGCCGATACTCTCTCCTCCTTCGGCCCAGAATCAGCCTCAGCAGCCCCGTGCATCTCCTCGTCCTCCCTGCGCCTACTGTAACAGGCCTGGTCATGATATCTCGAGCTGCTGTAAGAGGGATCCCAGCTTACGTCAGCAGTACAATGCTCGTAGGCAGGCTGGTTCTTCAGGATCTTCTGCTGTTGCCCAGGCTGGATTCTCAGGATCTTCTGCTGCTGCACTGTCTGATCAGGACATTATCCGAGGTCTTCGTAGTCTGCTCGCTTCTACAGGCTCTTCCTCGACGGGTACTGCTGGTTCTGTGCCTAGCTCTTCTGGCACACGTGCGACCACCACCATCTACACAGTCAGGTACGTCATCCCCGTGGTATCTGGATTCTGGAGCTTCTTTTCATATGACTTCTGCGTCTTCTATTCTTTCTGCTCTTCGCTCTTTTATTTCTCCTGTCCGTGTTATCACGGCTGATGGTACCTCTCTTCCTGTTTCCAGTCGAGGCACCCTTTCTACTTCCTCTTTCTCTGTTCCTGATGTTTCTCATGTTCCTAGTCTTAAGATGAACCTGTTTTCTGCTAGTCAGCTTACTGATTCTGGTTGTCGCGTCATTCTTGACGCTGATTCTTGTGCTGTTCAGGACCGTCGTACACAGGCCCTGGTTGGAGCTGGCCCTCGCAGCCTTGAGTCCCCGGGGCTATGGGAGTTAGACTGGCTTCGCGTTCCTTCCGCTGACACTTCATCAGCCAGTCTTCCTGCGGTTGCTGCTTCTGTCACTGGCTCTTTTCAGCAGTGGCATCATCGGCTGGGTCATCTTTGTGGCTCCCGTTTATCGTCATTAGTTCGTCGTGGTCTTCTGGGGTCTGTCTCAGGAGATGTGTCTTTACATTCGTGTCAGGGTTGTAGGTTAGGTAAACAGATTCAGCTTCCCTATCCTACTAGTGCGTCTGTATCTCAGCGACCTTTTGATTTAGTTCATTCAGATGTTTGGGGTCCGGCACCCTTTGCTTCTAAAGGGGGCCATCGATACTATATTTTGTTCATTGATGATTTTTCACGGTACACCTGGTTATTTTTTATGCGCTCTCGCAGTGAGGTGCTTGCTATTTATCAGCGCTTTGTGGCCATGGTTCGTACTCAGTATTCCACTCCTATTCGTGTGTTTCGTGCTGATTCTGCAGGAGAGTATATCTCCCAGCACCTGCGTGGTGTCCTTGCTGAGCAGGGCACCCTTGCCCAGTTCTCGTGTCCCGGCGCCCATGCTCAAAATGGTGTCGCCGAGCGTAAGCATCGTCATATTCTTGAGACTACCCGTGCTATGATGATTGCTTCCTCTCTTCCGCCGCATTTCTGGGCTGAGGCTGTTGCTACGTCGACTTACCTCATTAACATTCAGCCTTCTGCTGCCCTTCAAGGTGGCATTCCTCTCGAGCGTCTTTCTGGTACCTCTCCAGACTACTCGGCTCTTCGTTTATTTGGTTGCGCTTGCTATGTTCTTCTTCCTCCTCGCGAACGCACCAAACTGACCGCTCAGTCTGTTGAGTGTGTTTTTCTTGGATACAGTGATGAGCATAAGGGCTACCGCTGTTGGGACCCTGCTGGTCGTCGGATGCGCATCTCCCGTGATGTCACGTTTGATGAGACGCGCTCCTTCTATCCTCGCCACACCTCTGGCACTTACCCGGTGGATGATATCTCTTTTCTCCTTTTTCCTGATTCACCTCCTGCTGTCTCTTCTCCACCTCCTAGTTCTTGTGCGCCTCCTCCATCTTCGGCGCCATCCTCTCCTCCGCCTAGTACTCCTCGTTCTCCGGCTTCGGCTCCTCCTTCTCCTATTCCTTCTTCCTCTTCTTCTGATGAGTCGTCTTCCGCCGATGAGCCTTCCCATTCACGGCCTGTTCGTCAGCGTCGTCCTCCTGACCGTTATACTCCTAGTAAGTATGGTCTTTCTGTTGTCTCCGAGCCGACTTCTTATCGGGATGCTGAGCGTCATCCTGAATGGCAGCTTGCCATGGCTGAGGAGATCGCTGCGCTTGAGCGCACTGGCACCTGGGATCTTGTTTCTCTCCCTTCTGGTGTTCGTCCTATCACGTGTAAGTGGGTCTATAAAATTAAGACCCGCTCTGATGGATCTCTCGAGCGCTATAAAGCGCGTCTTGTGGCTCGTGGCTTTCAGCAGGAGCACGGCCGTGACTATGACGAGACTTTTGCCCCTGTGGCTCATATGACCACTGTTCGTACTCTTCTTGCTGTTGCTTCTGTTCGACGCTGGTCTGTGTCCCAGCTTTGATGTTCAGAATGCTTTTCTTAATGACGAGTTGAGTGAGGAGGTTTATATGCAGCCTCCTCCTGGGTATTCTGTTCCTGATGGGATGGTTTGTCGTCTTCGACGATCTCTATATGGCCTGAAACAGGCCCCTCGTGCCTGGTTTGAGCGCTTCTCCTCAGTGGTTATCGCCGCAGGCTTCTCTCCCAGTGCTCATGATCCTGCACTGTTTGTCTACACCTCTCCTCGGTGTCGGACCTTGCTGCTTCTCTATGTTGATGACATGATCATCACCGGTGATGACCCTGAGCACATTGCCTTTGTTAAGGCTCGTCTACGTGAGCAGTTTCTCATGTCTGATCTTGGTCATCTTCGCTACTTTCTTGGGATTGAGATTTCTTCTACAGCCGATGGCTTCTTTATCTCCCAGGAAAAGTATATTCAGGATCTTCTTTCTCGGGCTGATCTTAGTGATGACCGTACTGTTGAGACTCCTATGGAGCTTAATGTTAAGCTTCGTCCTACTGATGGTGATCCTCTTTCTGATCCCACACGTTATCGTCATCTTGTTGGGAGTCTTGTTTACCTTGCTGTCACTCGCCCGGATATCTCTTATCCTGTTCATATTCTGAGTCAGTTTGTCTCAGCTCCTACCACCGTTCACTACAGTCATCTACTCCGTGTTCTTCGTTATCTTTGTGGCGCGATTACTTGTCGTCTTTTCTTCCCTAGTTCCAGCTCTCTCCAGCTCCAGTGTTACTCGGATGCTACGTGGGCGAGTGATCCTATGAATCGTCGTTCACTTTCTGCTTACTGTGTGTTTCTTGGTGGTTCGCTTGTTGCTTGGAAGACGAAGAAACAGGTAGCGGTTTCCCGTTCGAGTGTTGAGGCTGAGCTGCGGGTTATGGCTTCGTTGATTGCTGAGGTGACCTGGTTACGGTGGTTGCTTGCAGATTTTGGGGTCTCTGTTACGACACCCACTCCTCTTTTGTGTGACAGTACAGGTGCTATCAGTATTGCACGTGATCCGGTCAAGCATGAGCTGACCAAGCATATTGGTGTTGATGCTTTTTATACACGTGCTTAGGTACAGGATCAGGTTGTTGCGCTTCATTATGTGCCTTCAGATTTGTAGTTGGCGGATTTCTTTACAAAGGCACAGACCCGAGCGCAACATGACTTCTTACTCTCCAAACTCAGTGTTGTGGATCCACCATGAGTTTGAGGGGGGGGGGGGGTGTTAGAGTATATATGTGTATATTGTAGTTTCCCCACCTGTTAGGGGGCTTTCTGTATATTTGCCTGTACCTGTACTATATATGTGGTCTTTGGCCCCTGGTAATACAACAAGCAGTCTATTACCCTAACACAAACGAGCCACACAGAGGCAAGGGGGAGCGCAATGTTTCGCTCCAAGAAGCTATTCTGTATCGGCCACCTTAACAAACAAAACAAGAGTTGATGAGAAAATACATGTATTTGTTGGAAATGCACTCGGTCAGTAGAATGGTCAAACAAGAAAGCTCGTTCAAATTCATGCACTATGGATGCGACGTGCATGCATGATTGCGAAAAGATGCATATTTAGACATGCGTAAACATCCATTTATTCAACGACAATTCAATATCCATAATGTTAATGGACCATCACATTTCAAGTTATGGTCTGAGAAGCACATTTTAGACTGGGCATAGTTTATTTAAATATGTTTTTGAATAGGGGATCGATCCTGAAGGACCGAGAGCATTCATTCATATTCAACGCTGCCAGTACATTTTAAAGATAAGGCCTTACAGGCAGGGGCGGATCTAGGCCCAGGGCAACAAGGGCCATGGCCCTGGTCACAGCCAAAAATCCTGCCTACCATCTACGGGAAAAAAAATGTGGCCCGGGGTACAGCCCGCAGTTACAGGAAACAGAAAATAAGCACAAGGCCATACAACTTGCATTAAGGACCTCTAGAGAAAAATAAGGAAAAGCAACCAACCTCGACGTCGCCGGGGATGAAACCACTTGGGACGTGGAGGCGGGAGCCTGCAGCGCCAGAGCCGAAGGGCCTCTGTAGCTAGTGGCATCACCATCAAAGCCTGGAGCCTGAAGTTGACCTGCAGATGCCGGTTGGAAGAGGCCGTAACCGACACTAGAGGTGGGAGCGGTCGCCTTTCGACCATGAAGAACAAGGACGATAAAGCCGTCGTGATGAAGCTCCCAGGAGTAGCACCGATGTTCCCCTGGCATAGCACCCGCCGCTTGCAAGCCAGATCAAAGAAGCCCCCTTCCTCCTCGTCCTAGAGACGAGCGTAGAAAAGGGATCCCTATCCCCAGCCATGGCAGCAAGAACCACGAAGAACGGGCTTATGTAGACAGCCTCAACCAAATCCTGCACCTTGTGCCGCCATGCATCCACCATGGACTGCAGCCATCGGAGAGGAAGGTCTCCTCGCTCGCGCTGCCCGAGAGCGCCAGGAAGCCAAGGACGAGCAGGAGCATAGCGGATCTTGCCATCCTAGACCCCCACCCACCTCCATGATGGGTAGATCTAGCAGGAATCACTCGAACCTGAGATGCCACGATCTTTATAATGATGCCTCCACCAGATCGAGGCTCGCCTGCCATCCTCCACCTTGGAGCACCTGTAGGTGGGCGAGGTGGCCGGAGACGAGGATGAGGTGGCCGGGGACGAGGGCAAGGACAAGGTTGGCGCGTTGGCCGGGGATGATGCTAGGCGAGGCAACGGAAATGCGAGAGATCGAGATGCAAAAAGTGGATTTGAATTGAAAATAAAATTCGAAAAATATTTACTAGAAGCGTGTGGAAACGGACAAGCGAGCAAGTGATGGTGGAAAGCAAGTAAATGCTGTTGTAATCAATGGAAAAAGATGGACCTGGGGCCATGGGTTCACTAGTGGCGTCTCTCCAATAAATAATCTACTCATATGACGACGGGTAAACAAATTACAGCTGGGCAATTGACAAGATTATGACACAAACTTAATCTAGCCAAATCAAAGAGTTCATGGTAATATTCATGCAGGCATCATAACAAATAACTAAGACCCTTGAGTCCAACTGCATCTTCGCCTAAAAAGTCCACCGCGGGATCGCTATCCAACCTGTCACCCAACGGTATTATGTTGCAAGCAACAAACAATTGCATTAAGAACAGTGCATGATGTAAGCCATATTTATAATCATGTAGATATAAACACCGTTGTTTTCCCCTTAGTCGCAACATCACACCCTCATTCTTAGACGTTTCTGTCACTCGTGCCCATGCACAAGAGGGGGCATGAACCAATTATCTAGCATAAATACTCTCTCTTGGAGATACAAACAATCACTTGGCCAAAGTAACTACGCACATCGGAGAGCATGCAAGAACATAAATCAACATATAAGAATCATGCATAAACTGATCATAACTTCATAATCCACCGGATCCCAACAAACACATCATATAACATTACAATAATCGATCTTGATCATATTAGACAACTAACAAGATCATAAACATGAAGCACAAGGGAGAGAGACAACCATCTAGCTACTGCCAATGGACCCGTAGTCCAAGGTGGAACTACTCACGCATCAACCTGGCTGAAGGCATGGCGATGTAGAGCCCTCCGGGATCAATCTCCCCTCCGGCAAGGTGTCGGAAACAGCTTCGGGTGGATTTCGTGGAAAATAATCACTGCCCCATCAAAATTATGGCAATTAGGTATTTATGGGCGTCGAGGGGGGCCAAGGCGACCACCAGGGGGCAGGGTCGGGTCCCAGCCGTGGGTCCTAGTGGGGTCGTGGCCAGGGGTCACCCCTGGCCCTTGGGTGGCCCCTCAGGCTCCTCTTTGGTCCAGGTCTTGGTCTTGACGAATAATAATTCCCCGTAAATTTTCGTGCAATTCCGAAAATATTTCTAGAAGTGGATTTTCTGAAAGAGAAAACAGCAAAAACATGGAATAGACACAGGGCATCTTGGCAATAGGTTAGTCCAATAAAATTCCAAAAAATGATATAATAAGATAATAAAATCATGTGACAATGGCACAAAACAAACATGGATCAATCAGAAATTATAGATACGTTTGACACGTATTATTTACATAACCTAGTTTCTAGGAAAAATAATAAACATGAATTTCGACATATTTTGCAAAAAAACGTTATGGAAGAGTAAACCAGCAATAACTTTTGCATATGAACTCGGATTTTGACGTTTAATACCTTAAAAAAAACTAGAGAAAAATATACATCCAAATCTAATGGCAGAATCCCCAAATTCGAAAGGGAACATTTAGTGACGTGGATGTACCCTTCGGGTGCCCCACGGTTTGGATACCTGGTGTTCAAACATCATCATGGCCTGCGGGACAAGGCCGAAAGGAAGGCCCATACCGAAGGGAAAAAGCCCAAGACTAGGTAGAACCAAGGTCGGTTATGAGATATAACCCTAGTCGGTAGAGGATTCCCGAGACCCAACCCTACTATTTAAGGGCTGATAGGGCTACCGGCTAGGGACACGCAAAAACTAGCCACCGGAACCCTAGCGAGATCGCATCTCTCGATCTCGCCATTGTAGCTCTACTGTAATCTCATCAATCAATACCAGACAAGCATGGCGTAGGGCTTTTACCTTCGGGGGCCTGAACCTGGGTAAATCCTGCTTGTCAGCCGACGGATTCACCAACACCACCATCTTCTCCTCTTCTTTAAACCCAAGGATGACCTCCGAGGGATTTGGCGTGGTAACCCCACGTCAATTGGCGCCGTCTGTGGGAAAAACTGGTGTTGGATCTACGGATTCGGTGGCTTCATCATCGACAATCGGCGACTCGCCGGATCTGCAATCGCCGATCTTCTTCGGCTCCCTGGGATTCAGCCCGTACTCGCCGGTCACGCGGCCAGCCTTCGCGGATCTACACGCAGGCGTGGATGTAAGCTTCGGCGAACTAAGCTTCTTCGTTAACAAGTGGGGCACTCTCCGCCTCACGGATGCACCGCACCCTGCGGCAACAACACCCGCTACTTCATCGACTGCCGCGGTAGAGTCCGCCCCGTCATCGGCTGCATCGGCCTTTGCCGCGTCCTCCGACGACGAGTTCTTAAGCAATCCGCTCAAGGAGATCGCATCGTCCTCGACTGCGACAACGCAATCTTCATCGCCAAACATCACTTTCGCGCGCACGACTGAATGGGCAGTCGTGCCCTATGCTTCATCGACTCCGTCATCGAGCCCTTCGAACTTCGCTGACGGAAATCAAGTAAACTTCGAGTCCATCTTCGGAGACGACTCGGGCCTGGAGGAAGTTCCGCACATCCTCCCCATGCAAGTGTACATGACAGCACCCGTAGGACCAGCCGCAGGACCAGCCGCAGGACCGGCCGCGGGGACGGCTATCATAACGGCAGCATCACCAAGCGCTCCACCCGAGCCACGCACATACCCGTTCACAGTAACTCTGCAGAATGGACGAACTCAACTGCACATCACCCAAGCTATGGGTGAAAAGGCAATAAAGGCTGTAGCGGATGGCGCTCCGGCGGATGATGCCACGGCTGAAGACCTGCAATGCTACTAGTACCTGCTATGGCAGGAAGGCATCAAACTAAAGGAGCAGGAGAAGGTCCTTGCAGAAAGAAGAAGGCAAGCTAGCCTATCAAGCGCGCGACGGGCAGACTTATCCGTCCAATCATCGGGGCGATCTCAACCTTCCCGCGATCGGCCTCGCTACTGCGTATGCCGGAGGGGGCAAGGACTACCGTCACCAGAAACTTGGAGGACTCCTTCATGTCCCTGGATGACGGAGGAATACCAATCCCCAAAACAGCTACCGGCACCCTCATGTCGGTGGCCACGTACCAGCAAGCGACGCAACCACCGGAGGACGACCCTCGGGCAGCCTTGCACTGCCAGCAAATCAAGTTCGTCGGCATGGCGGGTGCGGAGCTGATACCAGAGGAACCACCACAACCAACTGCAGCTGTAGTGACTGCCAACAATGCGCCTCCACGGCGACAACAAAGCCCACGGCGTGAACCACGGACCCGCCACCTTGGTGACCGCGCATCTCGTGATCAGGAGGATCGCATCGTGTGCGTAAGGCTAGCCCCAATGGGGGTATCGTAGGTGGTATCATGCATGACATGTTGGCAAAAAGCTGAGGTGTCACTACAATTAATGATGAGAGAGGTGATAGTAGTATCATAGGTAGATACCGTAACATAACGGATTCCAATGTTGAATGAGTCTACAACCTAATAAATGTAGTATGATATGATATCACAAATATGTTACTACCCATTATGAAGGTAGTAACATATACTAGTATCATATGCATGATACTAGTATATGATACTTCCCACTGTGACTAGTCTAAACAACGAGCGTGCCGCTCATGACCATGAAAACTGCGCCACCCGCGATCAGAGGCATCGCGCAACTCGCGGACGAGAAGATCGATATCACCTCATGGAAGGCAAGGACGCACGCAACGTCATCACACAGAACAAGGTCAACAAGAACCGCACGAGGCGGGCTGCACGCGACACTAGCAGCGACGATCCAGACTCCGAAGAAGACTTCGAACCTTGCGGAGCACTTTGCTTCAGTCGCCGTATCCGAGAGGCAAGGATGCCGAAGGGTTTCAAATTAACATCTGAGACCCCAAAGTATGATGGCCTACAAGAACCCTCCGCCTGGCTGGAGGACTACCTCACGGCAGTAACTTGCCAGAGAGGTTCCACGTCTACGGCCATGCAATACATTTAGCTGATGCTCACAGGGTCTGCCCGAGCCTGGCTTAAAAGCCTGCCGCGGGGAGCATATACTTGCTGGGAAGATTTCGGCGAGGACTTCATCCGCAACTTCGCTGGCACATGCAAACGACCCACCTCGTTCGAAGAACTTCGAGCTTGCAAGCAGCGATCGGGTGAGACGCTGCGCGAGTATATTCAGCGGTGGACCCTCCTCCGTAACTCGGCAGAGAGGATCTCAGAAGACAAAGAGATATACGCGTTTACCCGAGGTGTCTATCGACTCGAGCTGAAGGAGACGCTCGTAAGAATAAAGTCGAAGACCATTGCTCACCTCATGCAAATCGCTAATGAGTGGGCAGATGGAGAAGACTCTATACGCAATGAGCGCAACGATACACCCATGGAGAACGGCAACCAAGGCCACTGGAGTCGCCGCCGCAAGCGGAAGTCGCGAGCATATAATGACAACGAAGGTGCAGAACTCATGGCAGCGGGTTTTCCCGATAGCCGCGAGCAAAGAAACCGTGACAGCAGTCGCTATGAAAGCGGCAACCGAACAACCGGTTATAGGGACAACAAAAACATCAAGCAGGTGTGGCGACCACGCCAGCCGCGCAACGGGCGAGTGCCGCGCCCTCCCCCTACCCTGCAAGGAGCTTGCAGGTTCCACATGTTCAGGGACGAGCATGGCAACCTCACATCCCGCCACCTCTTGAAGGATTGTGAGGGCTTTCAGGAACTGCATGCGGAATACACACGCCTCCTCCAGCAGCAGGCGCAAATCGTACCAGGTGCGCCACCTGCCCCGGCTCTGCCCCCACCAGGACATATGGCGGGAGCTATCCAGCTCCAACCACGCGTCGAGGAACCCCAAGCAGGCGAAGATCCCTATCCGAAACCTGTCGGGCGCATGTTCATGATACAGAAGGAACGCCCTTCCAACCGGGACCAGAAGCTAATAACGAGGCAAGTGCACCTCGCCGTCAAATCACCATCGGCTCTACCGTAGTACCTCAGGTGGTCTCACGCGAGCGTCGTTTACTCTTGCGAGGACCACCCACCGCAAGTACCACGGCCAGGCCACGCAGCCCTCGTTCTCGATGCCTAGATCGGCGGCTTCGCGATGAGTCACGTCTTCATGGATGGCGGCAGCGACATCAACATCATGTTCGCCGACACGCTGTGCGGGATGAACATACTAACAACCAATCTCGCACCATTGGTCAACACCTTCCATGGAATCGTGCCGGGGCGGCCGGTGTACCCCCTGGGCATGATAACGCTCGACGTCATCTTCGGCGAGCCAAAGAACTTCAGGAAGGAGAAAATAGAGTTCGTGGTGGTGGACTGGAAGTCGCAGTACCATGTCATCCTTGGGCGACCAGCTTATGCCAAATTCATGACAGTACCACATTATGCCTACCTCAAGCTCAAGATGCCAGGACCTTATGGGACCATCACGGTCAACGGCGACTTCGAGCGGTCCGACGAGTGCGACCGCAAGTTCAACAAGATCTCTGAGTCGTTTGGAGCCCAGGAGCAGCTCCAGGAGCTGGCGCTCACCAACGATCGCACCCTCTTCCCTGAGGGCAAAAAATCACTGTCCGAGTCATCCTTCAATGCGACCAACGACACAAGGGCGCACCAGATACATCCGACTCACCCTAAGAAGACAGCCCTCGTCTCAACGAGCTTGCCTTCTGCATAGGAAAGCGCGCTCGTTGAGTTCCTGCGTGAGAACTTGGATATGTTCGCCTGGTGCCCAGCCGACATGCCAGGCATACCCAGGAAATTCGCCGAGCAAGAGTTACAGATCTTGCCTAACGCAAGACCCATCAAGCAAACTATGCGCCGCTTCGCCGAGCCGAAGCATCTTGCCATCGGGCAGGAAATCGATAGGCTCCTGGCAGCCAATTTCATCCGAGAGATCAAGAAATCAGACTGGGTGGCTAAACCTATACTGGTACCAAAGAAAAACACAGACATACTCCGCATGTGTGTCGACTTCACTTCGTTAAACAAGTGTTGTCCAAAGGATCACTTCCCCTTGACGCGCATCGACCAAATTGTCGACTTGACGGCAGGCTGCGAGCGCCTCTGCTTCCTGGACGCCTACTCAGGTTATAACCAGATCCGGATGAAGGAGGAAGACGAAGATAAAACAGCATTCATCATGCCTTTCGGCGTCTACTGCTACACTACAATTCCCTTCGGGCTCAAGAACACGGGCGCCACCTACCAGCGCATGATGCAGAACTGACTCAAGCAGGAAATCGGACGAAATGTCGAAGTCTATGTTGACGACATAGTCATCAAGACCAAGAAAGAAGTAACGCACCTTGACGACCTGCGCGAGACATTTGCCGCGCTCAAGAAGTATCATATCAAGCTCAACCCAATGAAGTGCATGTTCGGCATTCCAGCCAGGCAGCTGCTCGGGTACCTCGTATCCGCACGCGGTATCAAAGAAAATCTGGAGAAGATACAAGCACTCCTGAAGATGCCGGATCCTTCAAAGCTTCGGGAGGTGCAGCAGCTCTCTAGGCGAATAGCTGCACTCAGCAGATTCATCAGCAAGTTGGGAGAAAAGGCGCTCCCGTTTTATCAGCTGATGAAAAAGGCAGATCGGTTCGAGTGGACGCCAGAAGCTCAAGAGGTATTCTTCAGCCTCAAGCGCATGCTATCGACTCCACCAATCCTGGTAGCTCCTCAGGAGAAGGAGCCATTGTACCTCTATATAGCCGGCATGAACCGAGTGGTCAGTACGGTGCTGGTGGTCGAACGCGCAGAAGAAGGAAGAGTCCATGGAGTGTAGAGGCCCATATATTACATCAGCGAGGTCTTGTCTCTCTCCAAGCTTGCCTATGGCGTATTCATGACTTCGCGCAAGGTGGCACATTATTTCCAAGAGCACCCGATCACGGTAGTGAGTGCGGCACCACTTGCGGACATCCTAAACAACTGCAAGGCAACCGGCAGGGTAGCCAAATGGAGCATCGAATTACGTCCTCTGGACCTAACATACAAACACCCAACATCAATCAAGGCACAAGTCTTACCCGACTTCACCACCGATTGGATGGAGATGCAGCTGCCTTCGGTACCTGATACGTCGAACTCTTGGACCATGTACTTCGATGGCTAAAAAAGGAATGAAGGAGCAGGCACAGGTGTTATCCTCATATCACCAAAAGGTGACAAGCTGCGCTATGTCCTGCAGATGAAATTCGAGAAACCATCCAACAACGAAGCTGAATACGAGACCCTAATACATGGGATGAAGATGGCCAAGGAGTGCGGCGTCGACCGCCTAATGATCTACGGCGACTCCAACTTGGTCGTACAGCAGACCATGAAGGAGGGCGACGCCGCAATAGACAACATGATCGCCTACAGGAACTGTATAACATCATAGAGGGCAACTTCGACGGTTGCGAGCTCCGTCATGTCGGGCGCAATAGCAACGAAGAGGCGGACACCTTAGCAAATATTGGGTCCTTGAAAGCTAAGGTGCCCCCGGAGTCTTCTTGGAAAAGATAAACAAAAGGTCAATCAAGGTGG
This sequence comes from Puccinellia tenuiflora, assembly GCA_012064385.1. Classification (NCBI taxonomy): domain Eukaryota; kingdom Viridiplantae; phylum Streptophyta; class Magnoliopsida; order Poales; family Poaceae; genus Puccinellia; species Puccinellia tenuiflora. Next base: position 353,712 of record QRDG01001280.1, read on the forward strand.
CGCGACCGGTGGGTCCCTCTACACTAGCAACTGGGACGCCCGAGGTTGACGCCTTAAGCTCTAGGGCACCCGACTTGGCAAATCGCCCAGTCGAAGTGTTCCTCATCGAGCCCATATGGAGGAAGCCATTCCTGGCGTACATGCTACGACAAGAACTCCCAGAAGACACAGTCGAAGCACGGCGCATCACTCGCGGTGCCAACGCATTCACAATAATCAACGAAGAGCTTTGCAAGCGAAGCATATCAGGCATCCTCCATAGGTGCATCGCATCCGAGGATGGCAAGGCTATCCTCCTTGAGATCCATGTCGGCACATGTGGGCGCCACGCCAGCAGCAGGGCCTTAGTCGCCAAGGCCTTGCGAGCTGAGTTCTACTGGCCCACATCGCTCCATGATGCTGAGGAGATCATCAGGCGATGCATCGGCTGTCAGAAGTTCGCCACCAAGCCTCACGCACTTGCTTCGGAGCTGAAAACAATCCCTTTGGCGTGGCCGTTCGCTCAGTGTGGGCTCGATATGGTCGGACCATTAAGGAAATCTGCTCGTGGTGGGCACACTTACCTCCTGGTGGCAGTCGACAAGTTCACAAAGTGTATAGAGGTTGTGCCAATCACAAACGCAGCGGCAACAACTGCCGTCAACTTCATCAGGTCAATCATCTTCCGTTTCGGTGTGCCGCACAGCATCATCACCGATAACGGAACAAACTTCACCGCCGAAGAGTTCCATGATTTCTGCAAGGAACAAGGGATCATGCTCAACTACGCCTCGGTCGCTCATCCGCAGTCCAATGGACAAAGTGGAAAAAGCGAACGGCCTCGTCTACAGAAGAGTCAAGAAGCGCCTCTTCGTGCCACTCAAGCGTGCGGCGGGTGCTTGGGTGGAGGAGCTACCATCTGTGCATGGGTGGAAGTGCTCGAAGACGACGTCGACTTGCTGGATGAGGTGCGAGACATTGCACTCGCCCGCACCGCAACATACCAGCAAAGCTTGCGCAACTACCATAGCCGTCAACTGCGAACCAGGTCATTTGTGTAAGGTGACCTGGTGCTCCGGCTCAAACAAAAGAAGGTGCATAAGCTCACCTCCCCATGGGAGGGACCCTTCATCATCGCTGAGGTCATCGGTGGAGGAGCATACCACTTGAGGAATCCAAGGAACGGAGAGCTCTCGCACAACCCGTGGAACGCTGCACATCTGCGACGCTTCTATGCGTAGCACAACTGACAATAAGGCTCTTCAGCCACCGATGTAATCTTTGAGACTATGTCTCCCATAATAAAAGTGCAATTTTGCTCTATCTTCGGAATCGATATACTGCACGCCAAAGAAAATCGCCTCCGCAGCACCTGATACTCGGGGGCTGCGTCGTACGGCCAACCAAAAACAAACTCCGGAACAGCACCTGACACTCGGGGGCTGCACTGTTGAGTTAAACAAAAGCAAGGAAGATCGCCTCCGTGGCACCCGATACTCGGGGGCTGCGTTTCTTAGGCCAAAACAAAATAAAAAGCGGGCGGGAACCTAATAATCAGGGGCCGTACCGACAAATAGCAACAACACAACTCAAAGAGCTAAAGGCTTGACATGCACTGTATTTACAAGCAAACTGTACAAATCCTACAAGGAACTCGCTCGAGGGGGGAGCTAATCCTTCGGCTCCGCTTTAGGAACCTGCAAGGTCACATGCTCAAGCTGCAACTCGGTATCCTGCTCAAGTTTTTTGACCAAGCCAATAGCCACACCTTCTACAGCTCGGTAATGGTGCTCCATTTGCGTTGGTGCGCCGTCAGGTTGCGGAGGAACCTCATCTATACCTGTCAGACACATGTACGGGTGTCGTATGCGCACAAATGCCAAGGCATAGATGGCGCCACTGACCAGTTGAGCGCGAACAAACCGTTGCGCAGCCTCACCATTGCGGAACCTCGCTAGAAGAGCACCAAGTCCTCGCGGCTGCGCATCCAGAGGAAACAAAGCCTTGTGCACCAGCGACAAGGCAGACTTGCAGGACCCAATAAGGGAAGCCTCCAGCTGCACGCGGTCCTGCAGCAGAACCAGAACGCGACCCTGAGCACTGTCGGACCAGAAGGACATTGTGTCCCACCCTACTACCTCAGCAACACACCGGAGTCGGCTGTTTAATCGGTCAGCTTCGGCTCGCGCATCCAGTTGGGCACCTGTCAAAAGAAGATAGGAACTGAACACGCGAAGAAATCGACAACTTGACAGCTCGGGGGCTTCTGAATAACTTACAGAGCAGTTCAGAGTTCACCCTCTGCAGTTCGTCAAGCAAGAAAGCTTCCCGTTCGTTGGGAGGAGGTTGCTTCGACCGCAAAATAGCGAGGACACCTCGAGTATCTCGTAAGTCCTGCTCCATCCTAGCACAAAAAGTTTGCAACACCGAATACCGGTACTCGTCAGCACTGCGGGTGCCCGGTGTCGTTGCAGCAGATGCGGAGCCAAGAACTTGGTCTGAAGCAGTCCCAGGGGATGGAGAAGTACTGGCAAGGTTAGCCTGCCCACAAAGCAAAGCAAGAAACATAAGGAAAAACAATGGAGCTAGCAGCACTTTCGCCCTAGCCCCGCAAAGGAACTCGGGGGCTGGACGGAAGAAGCAAAGACTATCAGGAAATTGCGCAAAAGGGATATCACTTGAGCCTCCCAGGCCAATAGTCATTACAAACCAACAGAGATAAGCAAATAAGTTTTTATACAAGCTCTGCCCAAACCACTACAGTAACTATCTACGACTATGAGTTGGTCGACTTCTTGGCCTTCTCGGCACGCTTGGCGGCCTCCTTCTCCAGGGTGTCTGCCAGCTTCTGCGCCAGCTCATGTGACCTCCCGGAAAATTCACCAAGGGGCAGCGGCTTGCCATCGGATCTGCGAGGGCGACCCAACATAGCCCTGTCAAAGTCACCCTCAGCATAAGGAGAGTGGTCTGCGAACCACGTACCGTGTGCTCGCGCCGGAAGTTCGCGATGGTCGACGCATCTGGGCCAAACAGCTCCGCCAGCTCGCCAAAGGAAGACGGAGGCTGCGCCTTCGTTAACACACTGTCATGGAGGTCAGAGCATCCTTTGCCTTAGACAGAAGGCTGCCTGTCTGGCCACCGATACCCTCCAGGGCAACTAGAGCACCTTCCAGGTCCTCGGGAAGAGCTTGGCTGCTACTGCGCGCAGGAGCACCCAAGTACCCTAGAAGAAAACGAAGAGGGATAAATTCGCAAACAAAGAAAGAACAACAACAAGATAAAGAGTATAAGGAAGGAATATTTTGCGAACCTGACAAGGAGTTCGCGACAGCCCCACGTCACTGGGCGGTTACCTTCTTCCTCCTTTTGGTTTCCTCCCTGGCGGATCGCGCAGCGTCATCCGCCCACACACGAGCATCGGCATCGACAGAGTCAAGCTTCCCCTTCAGCTCGGAGGACTGCAGCGCGGTGTCATCTCTCTCGCGCTGGACTTGAGCAAGGGATTCTGCAGATAATACACAATAAGGAAGCAGCACAAAGGAAGAACTAAGCTGAGTAAAACAGGAGAAATTTACCTTGCAGATCAGCGGACTGCTGGCTGAGCCGGGCAACCTCTGCTTCCATGGTGGCATAGCGGCGGCCTATGTCCAGCAGGTCGGGCACAACCGGCTGTGGCAGTACAAAGAAAAAGTTAAATGCCTGTTTCTGAGTCCATACCCAAATGTGCCAAGTTGCATATGGACTCGGGGGCTACTCCCATCGGGAGCGCTAGTGCGCACCCGATCTTAGAAAGAGCACAACTCAAAATCAAAGAAAGTGGTTTGAGTCTATACCCGACTATAAATAGTCGCATATAGACTCGGGGGCTACTCCCATCGGGAGAGCTTACGCGCACCCGTCAACAGAAAGCAAAGAGTAAAACGACTTACATGCTCGGCGGACACCAACGGAGGAGCGTTGACGATGGTGACAAGGTCATCAACAGGGGTAGTCGCCGCAGAATTGTCCGCCGTAGCGCCGCGATCGGGCGGCGGTGGAGGAGCCATGGTACCCTTTGAACCAGGGTCTGCGCTCTCGCACTCCTCCTCTTGTTTGCCCATGTCTGGCTGAGCGTGTTTCTCACCGGAAGAGTCGCTGGAAAGGACACTCGAATCACTCCAAAAAGTACAAAACATCAAGACCTCAGAAAAAGAAATAGAAGAAGCAAGGTGTTGACTTACGAGCTCAGCTCAGTCAGGAGGACGTCGGGGTCGAAGAAGTCCGACGAAACGCGGGCCTTTTTCGATGGAGGGTCCGCGGAGCCTCGTGTCAGTGCAGCTTCGTCAACAGTGCGGGCAGGAGGCGATGACGAGCCGGAGTCATCGGCACTAGCACTCAGCTGCGATTTCTTGGGCAGCTTCGAGCCGGTGCGGCGGACTCGCTTTCGGCGGGTCTCCAGCGGCATTTCATCACTGTCCGCACCTTCTGTGTCATTGGGTGACACAGCGGAGGAGACAGAGATGTCACGATCATCATGATCCACCCGAACGTCCAGGGCAGTAGATGTTCCCTTACCCTCGGGCAGCGGTGGCAAGCTAACAAAGGTGGAAAACCCCTTCAAAGGGCAACAGTACAAAGATTGAGAAAAAGAGACAAAAATCCAAAAACAAGCGGTAAAAATCACGAAGTTACCTCAGGCACAGGATTATTTGCGCTGAAGGGGGCGACGGGCGAGTCGAGGACGTGCGTCTCACGAACCTTCAGCATGGTCAGCGCACACACTCGAGCTTCAACCTCGCCAGGGCGGATACGTGTGTCGCATCCATGGCGCCAGCGTACTCGTACAATGGATGCTCCCAAGCTTGGATGGGGTGGATGCACCGTCTAATGAACGTGGCGATCAGGTGCACCCCGTTCACCTCTTTGCTCGCGGTCTTCAATAACGTGGCCACCCGAGACAATAACGGAGAAGCTTCCTTGGCCTCCCAGACATCGGGTCGGTGCGACCAAGAGTTCTTCTTCTCTACGATGACGCCGCCTCGGAACGGTGGTACTCCGTACAACTGCCCTGGCTTGCAGGTGTCGAAGACGTAGAACCACTTCTTCCGCCAGTTTTGCGCGTACTCGAGCTGCTTCAGGTCGAAGTAGTCGATGTCCCCACGCGTCTGGATCCCGAAGACACCCATGGGATACACGCCATGAGCGCCGGCGTTGCGCTTCACGTTGAAGATCCGCTGCCACAACCCCCAGTGCGGGTGTATCCCAAGGAAACACTCGCACAAGACGATGAAGAAGGAGATGTGGAGCATGGCGTTGGGGGTGAAGTCGTGCAGCTGTACACCATACGCATACATCAAGCCGCGGAAGAATTTGTGAACAGGGAAGGCGAATCCCCTGTTCACGAAGTCGATGAAGCAGACGCGCTCTTCGTCTCGGGGACGAGGGGAAACCTTGTCGCCGGGAGCCCGTGCCTTCATCTTCTCCGGCGACGGCAGGTAGCCGTCGCGGCGCAGCACCTCAAGCTGGCGCACAGTCACGGAGGACCGTTGCCAGTTGCCATGCACCTTTTTCAGATTGCACACCGCGGTGGCATCGGCGGCGGCGGCTCCGGCGGTCCTCTTGCCACTGGTCTTCTTCATCATGGTGGCGCGAGGAGGAACTAGGCTCTCTTGTTCTCTGTTTTGACTAGAAGGACAGCTGCAGGGCGCAAGAGAAGGGATGAACTGGGCGGTGAGAATGGGGATTTTTCAACCTGTCTCCCGCACATCCCTATTTATCCTCTAGAGCGGAGTGATCTTGGCCCTCGATTTTCGCACCGTGCGGAACGGCAAAGATCAAACCCTACACGCGCAAGCGCGGAGGGCAACCGTCACGGGCCGTATCGCCTACTACGCACGGGAAACGATGAGGCCACCATCATTGCGCCGCGTAAAAACCGTGACGTGTGGTCATACTGACGTGACGACTCATCCTGCCATTTCATGGCAGACCAAGCGGCAGAGCGCATCGGTTGCGGCGAGCACGCCGATGACGTCGTCAACGATGTAATCCAAGGTCAGCCTTAATTCAAATCCTTCGCAATGCACTCGACCTAATACAGCATCGGGTCCCTGAGGCATTCGACTAAGACGTCGTAAACTCCATATCACTCCCATCGAGAGCAAAAAATTCTCAGAGTAATCTACAAGGTCAGTGGGTTGATCCCCAATTACAAGTAATTCAGCATAATCTCGGGGGCTACTCCCATCAGGAGCGCTGTCGTGCACCCGATAATTGAGAGACTAAAGGGCACTCGAAAGGTTATCGACTTTGGTCTAACCCGAGCAAAAACAAAGAAAATTCCCGAGATGAATCAAACACAGCTGACCCTCGAATGCTGCATTTACCGTGCAAAGGTAAGTCCCGCCGATTCGTCGTGTAGGGCTGATAACCCCCAAGAGTAGGGGATAACTGTAGCACCTCTCAATGTGGAAGAAGGGTATCGATCCGCAGGAGCAAGAAGGAAAAGTTATCTATTCCCTACAACTAAAGTGTCACAAGTTTTAGTTGATTATGCACTAAACAAGTTTAAAGAACAAGATGGTTGATTTAATGGATGGAAGTTTAATGTAAAAAAACAATAATGTGAAAGTGTCCCAATCCTCTTCAATGCAAGAGGACAAGACAAAGGTGTAAACGGTGCTTGGAAATAGGGCCTAGGGATCATACTTTCACTAGAGGACACTCTCAACAATAATAATATAATTGAATACATAGATATTTCCACTTTACTATGGTACCCCAAACTATCTTCTAGTTGGATAACGAACACCAATCCAATGTGTAGGGCTACAAAAAGCACACCTTAAAGTCGCATTCCACATCTAGGGAACCCCACACTGTCAAATTGAGCCCCCTAAATAGAGACATCCAACACAAATAATAACTCAT
>QRDG01001281.1:0-52090 GCA_012064385.1 Puccinellia tenuiflora
TTGGCCGCGACATTGGTCTTGAGAAGGTCGATCTTGACATCCTACTTTTGCAGCAGCATCAACCACCTCGCGTCGAACTTCTCCTTCCCCAGGACGGCGTGGCTCTTGGCGTCGGCGAGGCATCGCACGATCAACGACTACAGCCGTTCGGCGGTCGGCACCTCCACCCTCGCCGCCTTGGATTTCTTGTTGCCATGAGGGTGCCCGTCCACGGCTGTTGGGGCCGGCGCGTCTGCTTTGTAGACGCCGTCTTTCCCCTTGGCGAGCGTCAGGCGGACCTCCCTCCGATTCTTGCAAGATCGATCCCGGCAAAAACGTGGAGGAACTTGAACTCGGCATCCTTGTTGTCCTGCCGGTAGGCGTCGAACATCCGGACCATATGCCCGCGAACAAAAAAATGTCACCAAAGCCGGCGAAGAAAACATGACGACAGTGCGTGGCGAAAATGAGTTTACCGTGCACTCATAGTTGGCGCCGTTCTTCGGAGGAGCCATGATCTCCTCTTGAATCCCATGCCATTTGCTACAAGCTTGTTGGATAATTGCCCAATGGTTCGCCATTGCCTTCTCGCCGCGCTCCATGTGAATCGTGTTGAAGTCAGGATCACATAGTTTGCGTTTGTCGAACGTTGTATTCACCCTCTTTGAATAGTTGTCGGAATTTGGATTCGCGCTGGTGATCACGTCCATGCTCACGGTCTTCCAAGCTTCGGCGGGGCACTCGTCTTCTTTGGAGCTCTACTTGATATGAGGCTCTGCCGGCGGCCTTCCTCATCCTTTTCTTCCCTTTGGCGCCGGTTCTTCCTCTTCGTCCTCGCCTTCCTTCTGGTCCCCATCGGGCTCGCCTTCACCGTCGCCCATGAAGGTGTCGCTGGTCTCTTGTGAGTCCATGCCGCCGGTTTTTGAGTACCCATGGCAGGATGCCGTGGCCAAGGAACCGGTTGTGATGATCTCGTCCATGAAGGCATCGCCGGTCATTCCGCCGAGCATGCTGCGGGTGTCGGCGTTGATGGCGCTGAACTGGTGCGAGCTCGCTCCATTGCCAGCCATGAAGGCGAGAGGACCGCGGCGCAACACCGACGAGCTCCCATAGGGAACGTTGGCGTCGACGTTGAAGATGGAAGGACCACGCGGAGGAGGGAAGTGTGGATAGGCTACGTTGGGGTTGAATCCGCCATATGGGTTGCCGTCTGCGTACTCAGGCGAGGGCGAGTATTTCCAGAAGGGCGTGGCCGGCGATGACGGTGAGAAGGCCGACGGGGATGCGACGCTAGCTTGGCTGCCCCGCGCACCAGTCGGCAAGTACAGGCCGCCGTGTGGTGGAAACCCAGGCCGCTCCATGCCCATCTTCACCCGCTCCGCCGCCTGATTGGCCTTGAACCTCTCATCGCTCACCTTGCGGTCAGCTATGAGTTTCTTCCTGTGCACCACATCCCTCGCCCACTCGGCGTTGGTCATGTCCGGTGGCCTCTTCCTCGGCGCCCTCGGCTTCCTCGGTGGCAGGTCGCCGTTGGTTGTTCGAGGGCCGTTGAATTTCTTCGGCGCCATGGTGGGTGGTCGTGGATTTGGAGGAGCGGCGAGAAATGGCGGAACCTGAGGGCTATGGGGGAAGAAAAAGGAGGGAATGAAAAAAGGGAGGGAAAACAGGCTAGTCTCGCCGACAGAGCTTGCCCAGTCGCCTTTATGCTTCCTCCGGCGCCCCCACGCGCACCCCAGAGTGTTGGGTTTGGCTTGGGTTCGCCGAATGAAATTTCGGCCCTATCCGGCGGAAAACGGGCATCTAGGGGGCCGACTGGGAGGATTTTGCATTGCCAGCGGAAAAAAAGGTGTCTTGGGGGGCCCTCTCGGGGGGGGGGGGGGGGGGGGGGGGGGGCTGGAGTTGCTCTTAACAATCTCAAAAGATTCACTTCAGCTCACAGTTACCAGAATTATTAATGTCGAACTATCTGGAAACCAAATTACTCCAGAGAAAAGGGACGGTGAGGGGGGCGAGGAAACAGCTTTGACCTCTTCAGTTGAGCGTAGGACAAATAAGGAAATCTAGGACATTAGAATTTTCAGTCAGATTTGCTTGAATTTTTGTTGCTCAAATTGCATTCAGTGGTCCTAAATCCTGGCCCCGACTGCAGGTTTTGCGAGAATCGAGCTACTGAAGCCGGGTGGTTATGGGCGCTGAGGCAAGCAATGGGAAGGAAGAGGCTAAGGGAACAGTTCTGGAGGGAACTGGTCTGCCCCTCACAGGCGGCTCCCACGGCAGCGTACGCAGCGCTGGCAGCGACCCGCAGCTGAGGCAGATGCTTGATTCCCTCAAATCATCCAAGTCCCCTATGAGTGTAGCTGCTCCCTGCGCGCACCTTCATCTTGTTCTTCAAATTTGTTGCTAGAGTATCCATGGACCCAAGTCCATAGAATTTTGTTGTCTGAAGTTTGTTTTGATCAAACTCTTTTGCTTTGTTCCGTCGCAGGCTGTGATCAATTATGGTGCCTCGTGGTATGTAACCTTCTTGCCTGTGTACCTACCTTTATTTTGTTCCTGAAGTTGATGGTGAGAAGCTTACACTGTAACTACTAGCAACACAAGAATGGTGCATCAATCTCCTACTTGCGCACTGTTGTGCCTATCTCTTTTTGCAGTACTATGTCCATGTTGTAATGCTGCAGCCATTTGAGGATGTATATGCAAAGTATAGACACACACAGCTAAATATTGGGATCGATATGAGCTAACTTTTTCCAACGCTATATTTATGTACTATCTTGTCTTAGAACTTTGTATAAGATATCTACTGGCTAATTATGTAATGCTGTTTCATTGCTTGATGTGTAAATTTGTAATACAAGTATAGATACACACTTCCATTTAGCATTAGTGAGCATATATAGGAGAATACTATTTCCTGTTTCCTTATTATCTGATTATCTAGACTCATCACTTCCAATTACTCAGGTGCAGTGTCTGCAGTCAGATTCTTCCACATTTCTGCAGATTCAGCAATGAATTCAAGAATCTTACTTTCATCTATACCCATGTTGATGAATGCCCCGAAACAACTCAGAACATACGATACACTCCGTCCTTCCATTTTTACCGGGATGGAGAAAAGGTGGATGAGATGATTGGTGCAGGAGAAGAGAGACTGCATGATCGGTTGTGGTTGCATTCGTGATAGTGATTTGTCAGCCTTTGGCTTGCAACCCTCGGAGGACGCTTGTTTTCATGTACTGTTTATTTATGCACAACTTTTTTTACTTTCCAGCCGATCTTGAATCTATCTTGTTTTGCCAAGAGTCTTGTTTGACATGGAAACTGGAGAGAAAGGGTAATGCGAAGCTGATCAGCATTCTTCCTAACTTCTCTCCCAGGCAGAAGCCATTTTTTTTACTATCCGCAGTTTATTCCTCGCTATTGTCAAATTCTCCTTCATTTGGTGAGCTTATGCAATATGCGTTTGTTGATCGTTGCCAAGTGGCCATGTTTAGCGATACAAAACACTAAATCAATTGATTTGCCTGTTAAGGACTGATGCCTATGGCAGAACTTATCGAAAGTTATAAAGTATCTGGGAGTAATCAAAAGATGCAAGCATGTTATATTGTGTTGAATCATGGAAGTTCTGGCATGTCTGAAACGCGCTGCTTGCAGATTGTGAAATTTGGATGCTATTGAAATGAGCACTGCTTAATAGGCATCTATTTCGTCTAAAGAGTATTCTTTGAAGCAAAGGTTGAGCATTTTTATCATTAGGTGCACAGCCTGCCAAATGATAAACTAGTGAACCACTGAGAACAAAGCAAAGGTTGCTTCCTTGAAGCTGAGTCTGGAGACTGCATGGAACCCACATTGCGGCAACTGTTTTCCATTAGCCAGTTGAGAATATCAAAGATACTAAAGAAACTTACATAAGAAAGAATGAAAACACGCCGGACATGTTTTCCATTAACCATCTACTATTAATGTACATCAGCTTAACAGCTTTGTTACAGTTCGAACTTTCCAATGAACATCTCAATTCTAAACCACAAGTTTCTTTCAAGGATAAGCGGCTACAGTGCCATTAAACTGGCTACGCACGATCTTCTGCATATATGATGCAAATCTGAATAATCACACTTGAAATCCAATATAAAGCATCATCAAAGAAACACCGAATATATTGTATGGAAAGGTCTGGGACAATTCGGCACATCTGAGCAGAGGCTCCATGCAAAGGAAACTATATCTCCGAGCAGATCTATGATTGAACAACAATGACAACAACTCTATCAAGTACATACAGCCAGTCTCCTAAAAGAATCAGTCGTCAGGGATCACGATTTAGCAAATGTTGGGATTTAGAAACTGCCATTCTCAACTTTGAGGGACCAGATTTAGTTCTACTGCTGTTCCGGTCTGCCTTGATGGAAGCAACCACAGCATCAGCCCCAGGACCAAGACATTTCCTGCCAACTAATTTCACGCCCAGTTTTTCACAGAGGTAATGCAGCCTCATTTCATCGCCTCCTCTAACCTCTCTTAGCTCCATAGCCTGCTGCCGTGACAGTAATGTATAAACATAGAGCTGCTGTTGTTGGTTGAAATGTGCCTGTAGCTGCTGAAACAACGATTTGTTCGAGTGGTGCTGCTCCTTCCCCCCTCCAGTTGTACTTTCCTTTTGAGGGCCGCCTAGTTCCACCTTCAGAATGGCCAGAGATTGAGGATCAGAAGCTTTTCCGCCAAAAATGACAGAGAAGCTCCCGAATTCTAAGTCTGGTTGCCTAAACAAATCTACCAGTAAAGTAGCACAAGCAAGAGCGTTTGTAGATGGACTCTTCTGTACTTTGTTTTTTGTTACTCGAGCGTTGGCATGGTTATTGATGTTAGCAGCCTCTCGTACACCAGTAATAAAAGCTCCATGCATAGTTGCAGGGTAACGCCTTGTGGTTGCTTCTCCAGCAAAAAACAACCTTCCATCTCCAACACTTTCGGCTAATATGTCATAGTCATCTCCAGATGCTCCAACAGCAACATGCGAATACGAACCTAGACTGAAAGAGTCTGTGCCCCATCTTGTACAGACACTCTGTAGAGGATCTGGTACCTCAACCCCTTGTGGTTCATAGATACCTGCAACACACAAGGTTCATCTTTTAGACAGAAACCTTTTTGAGCAGTTCAATTCATTGGCACAACATGACTAAAACACATCTACACATTTCAGTGTATTTGCAGGGGTGAACGGAAGTAACAATATGTTCTAACAGTCAGGTGTGGTTTCGAAGTAACAATTTTGATGACATGTTATCAAATTTAAGTCTCACCTCTCAGTATCTGAAGAACTGAGCTGACTACATCAGTTGGAGGTGTGGTTTCGAAGTTGTGGGCAGCTTCACCAGCGACCAATGCCATCAACAATGGACCACCAGCTACTGTTGCATAGCTATAGAAGAGAAAGAACTCCCCCCGGCGACTTGGATTTTCAGTCAGATGTCCAAAGGTATCAAGGTCGATGCTCCAGAAAACATGAGGAAACAACGTTGCAACCTTGTTCAACAACCCAAAACCTAGTCTCTTAATACTATCAAGCTTCCTCTGTGGCAACTCAGGTACAAACTTGATACCACCATTTTTCAGAACTCCAAGCGGCACAGTGCACAGCGCCATGTCCCCTTCATACACCTGCCCACCATTGACAACCACCTGCACACCATCCCCTCCATACTGAACAGTGTGCACTGTCCTCTTGTAAATAATTGGCACATTCTCTGCCAGGGCCTGTACAAGCCTCCCGTTGCCACCAGGCAAGAAGCAGTGATCCCCACCCATGTCATACGGATCATCCTGGTCCCAGAATGCAAGGCTAAGCCTTGAAGATAATCCTGCATTGGCGTACTCAAGATTTGCTATATGCCAATTGAACAAGTTCATCTCCTCCTGTGTAGAAATGCTTCCATCAGACTGACGTAGTGTCTCAAGCGCCGCCCCAAGGGAGATATCCATCGCCACATCACCCATGGATGCCCGCAGGAGACTGGCATTATCAAGAAGCTTGTTATATGTACCCTCCACTTTCTTATCCACCTCCGGATCAACTGGTGACCCGTCCGACCGGTACAATGGGCACTTATCTCTGATTTTGTGCATCAGCAAGCTAAGCTGCTTCGCCACAATTCCTAGTGGATTTCCAAATGTGCCGGTAAGCACACTGCCACCAAGGTCGGCAGCAGCTGAGCGCCCACCCCCTTCCATCTTCGTGTACACGCGGCCACCACACCGCTTGCGTCCCTCCAAGACGATCACCTTGAACCCGGACGCCAGCAAGTGTCGTGCCGCGGCGAGCCCAGCAAGGCCAGCGCCAACAACGATGACAGTGTTGGGCCTGGTGGGCTCCTTGGGGAGGCGCTCCTTGATGGCAGGGGCGACGCCGAAGTTGACGTGGCCGTGGGAGACGAGGAAGTTGTAGGCGGAGGTGGTCGCAGTGGGGCGGGATGAGCGACGCGAAGGGCTCCTTGGCGAGCCATTAATTGAAGGTCTCGCGCCACCTGGTGAGGAGGTGGTTGCGGATGAGGATGTAGTTGACCTGCTCGATGCCACCCACGTCCGAGACCACCCCTGCCTCGATCTCCTCGTCGGTGAGGGAATCCGCCGGAAACCCGGCGGTGAGCGCGGTGACGGCCTCCGCTGTCGGTTCCCGGTTGATCACTATGATGTCGTCGGAGGCGGAGGGCTGAACTAGAGGGTGGGGAGCAGGGGCCGCGGCGACCGGATCGGCCGGGGAGCCGGCGGAGGGGACTTTGCGGCGGAACCCGGTGCGCTTGCGCTTGCTGGGGAAGGCGGGGATGTGAAGGGCAAGGGTTTGGAGGAAAGGAGGAGATGAGGGGGAAGGGCGCGCTGGGCAGCTGCTGGTCGGACATGGTCGCCGGCGGCGGCGAGAGTGGCTTCGCCTCGTCGATAAATCTGGGGTTTACATCGGACGGGACATGGGGCACACGGTTGTGCATCTGTGCGTGCAGGTGGAAGACGGGAAAGGGGGCAAAGCAGCTGCTTTTACGCCTTCAACTTCATGATACGTAAAAGAACAACTGTACCCTAGTGCCGCTCTGAAGGCGGTTTGCAAATTGTAAATGTTCAGAGAAGCTGTGTGCCCTTGCCCTGACCTCTCGTGTGATTTTATCTATCTGCTCTTACAGAGAAGAGATGCAGTCATAATAAAGAAATTAACGATAAATCATAAATTGACTACTTTATCGAATAGTTTGTGCTAATCTGATCACATCATTCAACAGGAGGAGCAACTAGTGGACAAGGTTTCTGATAACATCTTCGGTAACTTTACAAGAATGGTGGCTGAGAAGGTACAGGATCAACCATGCTCGATTGCAGAAACTAGATATGTTTGTTCAGAATGCTGTAAGGAACGAACCAAACTGATGGAGAAGATATGTACATACTGCCTGCTGTTGGATGACATGAGCTTCTTGAATCAAATGGAATTGGAGTTGTTAGCATAGAACTACCACTTTCCGGGTCAAAATTCGAATAACTACCACTTTTCATTTGAATCGCAAGAAACTACCACATTGAGGTTGGTTGTTCGCAAATAGCACTGATCGGGGATTTACGGCGAATTGACACCGAATCCGACAGGCGGGACCCACTGTCAGTGCTGACGTGGCACCCCGCGTCGGCCGACCGGCACGGCCGTTAACGGCGCCGTGTGGTGGCCCCACTCTTTTTCCGATAGGGTTAGGGTTGAGCTCCCGCTCCCGCTGCGCGCGTCTTCTCCCACCCCTGTTCAGACAATGGCGGCGGCGACTCCCAGCGGCGAATATGGAGACCTCGTCAGCGACGAATCCGGCGGCGAATCCGTCAGCGGCCGCCGCGTGGATGGAGGCCTGCGTAGCGGCGCGTGTTCGTCCGCAGGCGGTCGTGGTGGCGTGACCTCCCACATCGAGAAGCCGCAGTCGCCGGTGGCGCTGACGGCCGAAGCGAAAGCGGTCGTAGCTTTCTCGAAGGCGGTGCTCGCGTCACCGTTGAAGACCAGCCAGGAGTGGTCTAGCTCGTTTGGGGCAGTGGAGTAAGTTCCTAACCCTAAACTATGGAATTCTTTGAACCCTGCAACCCTCAAATCTTTATGAATTTGATCTGTATTTCGAATTTTGAACTGTCATGGCTACTGATATTCATCTGTGGTAGAACTGTATTTTGCACTTAATAATTATTTCCTGGTAGGATTTAATTAATTTCAATTATTTTCCTGCATCTGCATGTGTAGTCTTGATGATGTCAGTTGGGAGGTCAGATTTAATTTTCTTGGTGAGGATAATTTGGAAAGAACTATTGGCCAATCTGACATAACAGTTCTGAATCTGCTAGCAATGATAGAAGGACATGGGTATGGAATTAGAGATGGCATGTATTATGTTAAAGAAAAGGGGAAAGGAGTTGAAGGCATGGAGGTCATTGACAGCATGGCAAAGGTGGATGAGATGATAGCTATTTTTGAAAATGAGAAGGTACTGAATATAACTGTGTTGAAAAAAAATGCATCCTGGCCAGTTGGATTCAACAGAGAAGAAGGAGGAGCTCCACTACTGAATGAGTCTGTAGTGTTTTCAGTTGACAATCAAGGTAGGAACTTCATATCAGATGATGAAGGGCTTTATCCAGTGGCTGTTGATTTGTCAGAAGTTCTTTATCTTGGCACCCAACAGAGCTCCAATTTGCAGAACAAATCAAAAGGGAAAATTTGTGTTGATGTCATATCTGATGATGAAGAAGAGAACATGGTAGAGGAGGAAGTGGAGTTAGTGAAAAAATTGAAGAGGCAGAAGAAAGTAAGAGAAGAAGACCCTGAGCTTGTTGAAATATTGGAGAAGATGAGAAGGCAGAAAATGCAAAGGGAGGACATCTTTTCACACTTTGAAGGGGATACAGATGTTGAAGAAATTTATGAAGAAGATGAAGAAGAGGATGAAGAAGATGGATGGGCTGAAACTGAAATGGCAGAACCTGAGTACTTTGCAGAGAAGAAAAAAGTAGTGAGGCAAGGGCCTACTAGTAGGTCTCACTATGCTTCAGATGATGAACAAATGGATGATTTTGTACCTTCAAATGATGAGGAGATCGACTCTGATGAATTTGGTGACAGTGCAGATGATTTTGCTGAGAAGAAATTGGAGTTAGCCAGTGGGAAAAAGAGGAGGCTAAAGAAGTTAAAGAAGAGGGTTTGGTATGATCCCAGTAGGGCTAACCCATGTGAGCAATTTGCTTTGAAGCTGTGCTTTACAGATGTTTATGAATTCAGAGTTGCTCTTAGAAATTTCCACATAGCTCAGCTTAGGAATTATGCATTTCATAGAAATGCACCTTCAAGAATAATTGTCACTTGCACAGATGAAGGAAAAGCCCAAGGTTGTCCATTTTTTTGACAGCCTCCAAGATTGCACATGAGAAGACTTTCTGTATCAGAAAGTTCAGAAACAAGCACACCTGTCTACAACATGGAGAGAACACCAGAGTTAGCATTGATTGGCTAGCCCAGAAATCTGTGTCTGCTGTTAGAACAGATCCCAACACAACTGTTGACACACTTATTGCACTAACTATCCAGTTGACACTAACTGTGCTTCAATTAAACCCTGCTTACATTGTTGGTAGGCAAACAAGACTAATTTTAGTGAGTGCTCCTCTACTTCTGGAACTACAAGTGCTGCTCCTGATGGACCTGAAATATCACCAATGCAGCCAAATGTTGCTGCTCCAGGCCCAAGAACTCATCCTTCACCTGCTCCATCTCCTGCTGGACCCTCAAGTGCACCAACACAGCCAGCAGTTAGTACTCCATGCCCAAGACCTTTCTCTGCACCAAGGAGGAGCAATGCTTCAGAAGTTGATGTTGGTGTGTTAGGAAAAAGAAAGACCAAAACCACAGCCAGGATGCAAGGCTACCTCAATGCCGGCAAGCATAGTAGCCACAAATGAGTTTGTGTTCATGTGAGATGTTGATCTGATAGAACCTTTAAATTATGTGGCATGTAAGACTATGTTGATCCAGAACCTTTAAATTATGTGGCATGTAAGACTATGTTGATTCAGAACCTTTAACTTTGTATGAACCTTTAAATTATGTGTAATATGATACTATGTTGGTACTCAACCTTTAAATAATGTTAGGATGATTTTTTCATGATTTTTAATGACATGTAAAAATATCAAATAATGTTAGGATGATTTTTTCATGATTTTTAATGACATGTAAAAATATCAAATAATGTTAGGATGATTTTTTCATGATTTTTAATGACATGTAAAAATATCAAATAATGTTAGGATGATTTTTTCATGATTTTTAATGACATATGGGTTGTCGAGAACCCTCGGGGTCATCGACGACCTTTTTTCATCATTTTTAATGACATATGGGTTGTCGAGAACCCTCGGGGTCATCGACGACCTTTTTCATGATTTTTAATGACATATGGGTTGTCGAGAACCCTCGGGGTCATCGACGACCTTTTTTCATCATTTTTAATGACATATGGGTTGTCGAGAACCCTCGGGGTCATCGACGACCTTTTTTCATGATTTTTAATGACATATGGGTTGTCGAGAACCCTCGGGGTCATCGACGACCTTTTTTCATCATTTTTAATGACATATGGGTTGTCGAGAACCCTCGGGGTCATCGACGACCTTTTTTCATCATTTTTAATGACATATGGGTTGTCGAGAACCCTCGGGGTCATCGACGACCTTTTTTCATGATTTTTAATGACATATGGTTGTCGAGAACCCTCGGGGTCATCGACGACCTTTTTTCATCATTTTTAATGACATATGGGTTGTCGAGAACCCTCGGGGTCATCGACGACCTTTTTTCATGATTTTTAATGACATATGGGTTGTCGAGAACCCTCGGGGTCATCGACGACCTTTTTTCATCATTTTTAATGACATATGGGTTGTCGAGAACCCTCGGGGTCATCGACGACCTTTTCTCATCATTTCAAACCATTACATATGGGTTGTCGAGAACCCTCGGGGTCATCGACGACCTTTTCTCATCATTTCAAAACCATTACATTAGGATTGTCGAGAACCCTCGGGGTCATCGACGACCTTTATTCATCATTATCCATGAACTAATTCCCCTCTTAATCCTGCACAAGGTACTCTCACATTTGTCCTACTCCTAAACATTTGTGCTGTCACTTAATTAAACATTAACAAACAATACACAATCAGTACTGGTTCAACAACAGAAACAGACACTTCTACTTGTTCAAATTCAGTACAAGTTCAACAATACAGAAATAGACACACTTCTACTTGTTCAAATTCAGTACTAGTTCAACAAACAATACAAATTCAACACATGTCATTCATGATGAAAACAACAGAAATCACTCATCTAAGATTTCCTTAATTTTCTTCAGCTTCCTCTTGTTGTCATTACTAGCATTGAACAGATCAAACATAGCATACTCAAGTTTTTTCTTTTCCTGCTTCAGTCCTTCTTTTTCTTCATCCCATTTTTGCTTATTGGCCTTCATAACTTCTGCTTGAGATTTGTGCACCTGCTTCAGCTCACTCAACTCACTGTTTACCTCTTTGACTCTATTCTTCATCTCCTTCAAATCATCCACTTCACCAGACTTAATCTTCTCATAATTCTCCTTCATAGTTTTCTGCACATTCACATCAATGAATCTGCTGACATCATCCATTAGACTTGAGTATTTCTTCTCTATTTTCTTCTTCTCAGAAGATAGCTCCTGCATCAACTTGCCATGCTGTATCTGGTCATCAATCCTACCAGAATTGCTGTCATTGTACATTCCCCATAGTCTGTACAGTGAACTCTTCAGTGTTATTGGCCACTCCTCATCTACCCATGCCACAAATCCACAATTGTTCACTTCCTACAAATATTTAATTATCATATCACATATGAATTCATCTAATTGACAACAATATAAATAAGATAAACAGGACCAACATTATGAATTCATCCTACCTACATTTCTGCATTACTCTATGTCAACTAATATATCTAGGTTATCAAGCAATCAATATACCTACAACACTTAATTCATCTATGTTGAGCATTTCAACTCGATAGGTACTGCAGATTCCAAACCTAGTGCTAGCAGCATGTCAACTAGATAGGTATTCAAATCTACTATTTGTACTTACGTTTTCGACTGAACACATGTAGAATCTACGGCCCGTGTTCGTCCCTTCGAATGCAACACACCTCTGCGGCTCGAGGTTGTGCCCGCGACACAAAACGGGGCAACCGACCGCCAGCCCGTGGAAATTGGGGTCCTCGCACGTATCTGGAGCATAATCCTTCTCCACGGTATCCTTTACGAGCAGGATGACAAAGAACGGCGCATATTACACACCAAAACGAGCAGAATACGAAATCCCCAAATCAAGAACGAAACCCTAACCCTAAAATCGGGAAAGGAACTTACCCCCAACCAGCTTGAGCTCGAGCCGTCTCCGTCGTCCCAGCTATGCATGGCGGCGGCGGGCGGGCGGACGGATGAGGAAGTACAGCCCGGCGGCGAATCGGCGACGATCCGAGGCGGCGGTTCTAACAAGTGGAGAGGTAAGTGAGAGGGAGAGGAACGCCCGCCCGCACTCCAGGTCAACCGAAGAAGAGTGGGGCCACCACACGGCGCCGTTAACGGCCGTCAACGGCCGTGCCGGTCGGCCGACGCGGGGTGCCACGTCAGCACTGACAGTGGGTCCCGCCTGTCGGATTCGGTGTCAATTCACCGTAAATCACCGATCAGTGCTATTTGCGAAAAACCAACCTCAATGTGGTAGTTTCTTGCGATTCAAACGAAAAGTGGTAGTTATTCGAATTTTGAGCCGAAAAGTGGTACTTCTATGCTAACAACTCAATGGAATTGATATACACGGACTATATATGTTGATCCCAGACCAGGACCAGATGATTAAACAAAACGCTGAGAAGTACCACTTGGCAAACTGTAATCCGCCTTACATCGTAGCAGTACTCATGTTGCAGCATGGTCTGTCCTTAACATTATAACTTCACTGCTATCTGTATGGGATAGAGTGTCATGATCCAAGCCATATACGACCGAAAATGGGTCCATGAAAACGCCAAAGAATGCAATCAGTGGATCAGCGCGTGCACTGTCGACAGATAGCATCACGTATCGGGCTTCAATGGCTGGGAACCGCAGCAGCCTCTTGTATCCAATTGTCGTGCCTTCGAGAATTGTTTGCCACAGTTCACCCACTAGGATGTCCACATGAAACTCGATTACACGCTGTCCCATCTGGATAGGCTCCTGGAGCTGGAGCATGTTGAAGGACGTAGATCGCTTGAGGTCGAAGAGCATTTCCCAGCTTGTCTCCCCTTCCTGTGGTGCCCAGTAGGAGTATATGCCATCTTGAAGCGCATTGGAGGGTGAAAACTGAAGATTGTCCAGCTCACCGCGCACACTGTTTGTGCTAACAGTTGCATTGGCAGCAAAATTCTGAGAGAAAATTTTCCGCCGAATCTCGGTAAATTCCTGAAGAACTTGCGTATCTTCGTCAGAAATGAGCCCTGATGAATTGGGAGGAACGTTCAATATGAGAAGACAGTTTCTACCAACTGATTTGTAGTATATGTCAAGCAGAGTTGTAGCATTTTTGGGTTTCTCTGAGGCATGCCAGAACCATCCTGGCCTGATAGAAACATCACATTCTGCAGGAACCCAGTCTTCCCCAAAAGGATCCCCACTGCGTGAGTATCTGGCAATAACATTGGAATGCCAGTCAGTAGATTGATGAATTTCTAATAGGAATATATCTGTCAATGATGAGCAACCTCCTCTCTCATTAAACGTCCCTCAAAACCAGTATACTGCAGGTTGTATAATTATCTCTACTACTATTAAACAAGCAAACCTTTGTTTTTCTATAGGCACCCCGCTAATTGTACCCAGTACGTTCCGTACCATCAGATTATCACACCAAATAAGATCTAACGGCCTGAATTGAATCATGTGTGCATCTAGCAATAAAGTCCGACGGACTACTCTGTCGAACAAATCGTCCGCCAAATGCGTGTTCCGTGAAAACGTAATCTGCTCTCCTCCCCACACAGCCGCACTCCTCCACGATTTCCTCCATGATCTGTCGCATCCTCTCCACGATTTCCTCCATGATCCATCGCATGCTCCCCCTCTGAATTTCCCCGTGTCCTAGGGTTAGGTCGATGCCGCCAGCCGACAGCCCCAACTCTCCTCTCCAGCTCCTCCCTCCGCCATGCACCACAATTTTCCTGCTCGTGGCCGGCTGTTGCCGCGGAGGGGCAGGCGGCCGCACTGACACAGACGTTGCCGTGCGCGACGAGGACGACCACGGTGTCCACGAGGGCCTGCACGCGAGGGTCACGCCTTGCACGCCGCCAGGCGACCTCGCGCGCATCCCGCCCCAGCCTGCATACCCCACTGGCCCTGTTTTTCTTCGAGAGCAGGCAGGGCGGCATCGTGGCTGCCTGCCGAAGCTCGACCCACATCCTCCAGCCCCCAGGAGCCGCCGACACGGGGAGAGGAGACTGCCGCCTCGCCGCAAGCCCGCAACACACGTTTATCCAGGCGCCGGCACACATTCCCCACCGTCCCTCCGCCATGTTGTGTTTAGTGGCTCTATTTTGTTTCATGTATCCGAATCCTGCACTTGTGCATATCATATTTGTAAAGCAAATGTACTCTTTTGGGTGATACTAGGTTGCCGTAAGGAAGGACGAGTAGACGTTGGAGCTGCACCATTTACATCGGGGACCTCAGGGAGAGAGAGATGGCTGATCTATTCTACAAGGTTGGCATTTCAGATTCATTTTATGACTGTAACACACTTAGGACCTCTGTTGTATTTACTGAATCGTTTTTGCAGCTTATATACTGCCGCTGATCTGGAGTAGGTACACCTTAATGTCTTGGATATATCCCTTGAGGACTCCGTTTCTCTGGCTACCACACCTCCTTGAGATCAACCTCTATTAAGGTAGGAGTGAGCTGGATGTTTGTGCAAAAGCTTGAACAATACCATCAGTTTGTTGAATTCCTAATCTGTGCTGTGCATTTCCACTAGGTGGAACAAGGTTCTAAATAACATAATATGATGTTGTATTGATGTGGGCAACTATGTGGACTGCAACATGTTTAACATCGTTTGACATTGATGGCATTGTCGGGCAGAAACAAGGTAGGCTGATGCTTATTACTATGACATGGGTTGTGCTCAAAACTGGTTCTTTAGAGAGATCCACAAGGATGGGATGTTCAAGTAAGATTGTTTGTAGTAATCCGCGATTCAAGAGAACACACATGACTATTCCTTATATTGAAAGTTTTTACTTGGAACATAGATTTTTGATTCAGTCGATTCAAATTCCGTCAAAGGTTTTTCCTAAAGATCTACGAGAAGGAACCAGTAAGGTAACTGAAATACAATTTTCAGAAAACCATATTATGCGCAGAGCTTCATTTTTTAATCTGATACAGCTTCTGTTTTGTATTGCAGAAGTATATTGTCTGTGGAAAAATATGTACGAATGGAGATGAGCCTACTGAGAGCTTACGTCACTGCCAGAGAGCAGCCCAACACTTCATCTATATTGAAAATCAGTATTTCATTGGGATTCACACAGAGGTGCTGGTAAGCATGGACTACTATTTTTTCCTTCGATCCTCTCATTTTTCAGTCATCTTTATTCTTTCTCTGCCATCACATTCCTATAAGCATGTGTCTCCTAAACCTCAGCTGAATGATAGAATTTCCCATGAAATAAGTGCACTTTTTAAAGTTTAATCTAGATTGCTTGCCCATTCTTATGTTTTAGTTACCCCTTCAAGCAATTATATTATCCCTACTCTAATAGATTCTGCAGTTATATGTAGTACACAAAGCATTATTTTGCAGTTTTACGTAACAAAACTTTATCCTGATGCGAGCGATCACGAGAATGTGTTGTGGACTTGCCTATGGCTGGGCATGGCCGCTGATGGAGATTTTTTTTTTTTTTTTTTTTTTTTGAGATTGATGGAAAGGGAACTTGGAATTCACCATAAGCTTCACATATCAAGTGTGGAGATATGACATAATTTTGTCATTGTAGGCAGCTAACGATGGGTTCATGATTTTTACACATTGGTAACAAGGAAGCGTGCAATTGTACGAGCGAGGCGATCAAGGATACTGTCGTATCTTGATGTCCACAACTCCATGTCATGTGATTGACTCTCTAAACACATTTGCAAAATTAAATTACTTCCACATCTCTAGCTTTAGGCAAGACCTTTCATAAACTTATCTGCCTTAAATCCTTGCTCTTAGGTTTCAAGAAAACAACATTATGTTCAAGATATTATACTTAGTACATGAATGCATATAGATGCATAAGTCTGAAGATATTAATTAGACTATACAAAATTCCACATGAAGATGTTTCTGCACTAGAAGTTTACAATATATGGTTCAATGATTTATGCCAAACAAGATATTAGACTATATAGGTCTAAAAATAATACTACCTGTGTTTATTAGTATATCTAATGACATTGGTTCTTCTATCTATGCACAGTGTGCAGGAAATAGCAGAAGGCACACAGAAAAGAATGAGCAATTGGCTTCACAGCTTCATGATGCTTTGTTGCCACCAGAGATCGTAATCGGGATAAGCTATTGAATTCAATTGAATGTACAAGATCATGATTGTTGTGTAGGTCCTCCGTAGTCTGCACTACGAAATTTATTCGGAGATACTTCAATACAACTAGAAAGAATTGTAAAAATTTAAATGCATGAAGGATGTCACCATTCCTGATAATGAATTGGGTTTCCTTATTTTGCGTTTCTACTACTTGTGTATGTTCGGGTATTATTGTTAGCTGGATAACACTTGAGAAAAAAAAGGTTAAAGTTCATTTGGCAAGCAGCATTATTGTTGGATGATGTTTAAATTCATATGGATTCTTTTCATGAGGTTGAATGTTGTTTATGGCTGAAAACATGCGTTGTTCCAATCCTCGATTGGTTTTCCATAGAAGCTTGCATACACATATTTGTAAATTTACACTTGAAATTATGTGTCAACTAATATTACTCGGACACGTGCAAGCTTACGCTCGAAAGGAGATGATTTTAAGAGTTATTTGAACTTTGACATATTTGTTGAACCATGAAGATGAATGTGTGGTGACTATAGGATGAATGAAAGAAAAAGACTTGGAAGTTTATGCATGCGTTGCACGTGCACGCTTACTAGTCACATGAGATTTGTGTGCCGCCAAATATATGTACAAACTACAGGTTATTTCATGCCAATCACTTTGATCTCCGTCGCTACACATAAGTAAATGAATCAGGTTACACTAGTCCAACTTCTAGTTTGCCCAGGGTTTTTTGACTTTGGAGTCTCAAAAAGAATAACGAACTTCATAATTTGTAAATATTCTTATTGCTTTGCAGTAACTGAATTACATCACCAAAACATACTGTCTGGATTGTGTGTGCTCTACTACAAGACTGCAGAAGGTACTTTTTTGTCCACACATGCTATATAATAGCACCCTAATAAGTTATTTCAACTGCCTGATGCTGATGCCATGAATGATGTTTACCTTCAAAGAGAAGATAGCTGCAGTATTTATTTGGATCAAATATTATTGTTAGCTGTCTATTTAGAGGTTATCATTAGGTACTTTAGAAGGACAATAGTTGCTCAAATTACATAACTACTGCAGTAGTTGGAGTGCCTGCAGTGCCGCCAGCACTGCCGTCGTTGATACCCTCTGTTGCACTCCAGCGGTAGTACTGCCGCCTCAGGCGGCAGTACCGCTGCTGCGGGATGTTTTGCTAGCCGTTGGCTGGCTGAATCTCGTGGGGCGGCAGTACTGCCAACACTGGCGGTAGTACCGCCCCTACGGGATTCTGCCCCCTAACGGTTGGATTTTTAGGGTACCTATTTAAGGGGCTTTCTTCCCCAATAGGTATTCAACTCTTTCTAACTCTTTGCACTCTCTCTCTTCTCCATTGTTGACCTTTTTGAGAGCTTGCTTCCTCTTCATCCCTCCATGATTCTTGCCTCTTTTTAGAGGGGAAAGAGAGAGGAGATCTAGATCTACCACTTCACCAAGCCATATCTCCTCTAAGTGAGGGGAACCCTTTAGATCTAGATCTTGGAGTTGCTTTGGGTTTCTTCTTTGTTCTTCCTCTCAAATCCCTCCCTATCATTAGTTGCTTTGATTGGATTTCGGAGAGAAGAAATTGACCACTTAGTGTGTTCTTGCCATTGCATTTGGTGCATCGGTTTGATTTTTCCACGGTGATACGTGGGATTGAAGTTCGAGAAGCTTGTTACTCTTGGATACACAGGGCTCCCAAGAGCTTGTGCCTCTTGGGTGCATTGTGCACCCTAGACGGTTGTGTGTGCTACGGGAGCCTCCTATTGTGTGGAGATAGACTCAGGCAAATTGTACGGGTTTGGTCAACGCTCTCAAGAAGACCTCATTGTACGGTTTTGGTCAATGCCCTCAAAACGATCTCATAGTGAATGAGCAAATCCCCCATCGGGTATTCCACACGGAAGGAGCTCACGGAGAATAGGGTGAGTACAGACGTGCTTGTAGGAGGGCCAAGGAGCCTCCACACCTCTCCAACGTAGACGTACTTCCATTGGAAAGGAACTACATGAAACAAACCTCCGTTTCCACTTGTGTCGGTTATCTCTCTAACCAAACCCCTTACTTATGCATTCACTTTGTGATAGCCATCGAGCTTGAAGTTATATATCTTGCTATCCTTGTTGTTAACTTGCCTAGCATAAGTTGTTGGTGCACATAGGTGAACCTAGTATATTAGGTTTTGAGCTTGATAAATTAAACGTTAGTTTTATTCCGCATTTATTCAAGCCTAAACGTAAAAGTTTTAAATCGACTATTCACCCCCACTCTAGGCGACATCTCGTTCTTTCAACTGTATTATATTTACATATGTATTTTAATTGTCATGTCGAAAATGTTGGAATACATATGTAGCTTTTACCATTCACCGAAGCTTCATTCTCACAATCCTGCCCCCTTTATTTTGAAGCTTAGTCCTTACCTGATTTCGGCATTCTGTCTTGCCCATGTCATTCCTAACCTCATCTCACCCACACCACCTCATGCCCATCTCCTTTCCCACCCCCTTCCGATCTCAAGTGCTGCCCCTTAGCCAATCTGCGATGGCTACACTTCTGAGCCACTTCGCCAAACAACCACCTTCACAACCTTAGCGCCATGCCTCCCTCTGCCGCATAAACTTTGCCTACTCTCTCAGCCCCTCATGCACATTTTTTCATACTCGTGTGAGGATGCTAGACGCCTTCTGCGGCGGCGACCTCCATGCGCACCCAACTGCGCTCTCGGTCGAAGAAGACGACACATGACATGGAGTAGAGTGGCCCATTGAATGTAGGGAGGACTAGCCAGCCAAAATTTCTGTCACGTGATGAAGCTCATTGGCGGGGGAGCTCAGTTTAGTAATTGTAAAAGGTTATGTCCTAAGAGCAAGTTCAATAATAGAGCCCCGCTGGCTATAACTTGTTGACCTGTCGTCTATAGCCAGCTTTATAGCCAACATGTATAATAGTTAGATATAAAGAGTTACTACTTTCTTAAGATATGGCTCACCTTACAAAGAGCGGCGATTTGGAGGCCGAGCTCCATGAAGCTCGATTTCCAAAAGAAATACGGATTTTTTTGTTTTCAAAAATTCTGAAAACAATTATGGTCGTAGATAATATTGTGATCCACCACTATGAAACTTTTCAATCGGAAATTCCTTGTATTCTGATCTGGGCAAAAAAGAGAAATCTGCGGATTTGAATCGGTGAACAGTGCGCAATCTCTCCATTTGGACTTTCCGTCACCTTACACTCTTACAAAGTGTCTTGAGCATGTGTTGAAGATAGCTCTTCATGTACATCCGGGCATCCGGCTCCTCTTCTCTCCCCTCCATATAAATATAATATTTTAAGTCTTATATGTTGCTTACGTAAACTTATTGTACTTGCTCTAACTCGTTGTCACCATCCAACATGAGTCGCTCCGGTGTAGTTTCGGTGGCCCTCATCACACCACTAGGTTCCCTCCCCCACCTTTATTTCTCTTTCTTTTACTTTTTGACGGAAAGAAAATAGGCCCTCGATGACGGTCACTAAGTTTTCTGGTTGTGCTGATGCAAAACTGGCAAGAAATAAATCAAAACAATGTTCCAAGTGCGTTTTGTGGCTTTCGAGTTTCGACGAAAGATTTCAGGCTCCAAATATTGTATTGATTTTGGACGATAAAATGATAACCCAATCATAAAATTCAGACCTTTATTTATAACTTTTTTTTTTGGTTCTCAGCAGATTATAAAGGTACTATCTCCGTTTCATAGTGACATTGTGTCAGTGCATTTTACTTTTACCGCAACTGCAAGGACACGTCTGAAAAATATCAGAGAGGTTCAAGTGACTGGCCGTGCCCTGTGCGTGGCCAGCTCGAGCGAACACCTCCTCGGGTAACCAGCCACTCGTTCGCCACCCCCACGATCCCAGAAGCTTCCCGCCGAAGGAATGTGCTGGTGTACGGCTCTCGCCGCCGCGCCCGTCGGCGGAGGCCGGTGCCCTCCGCCCTCACCCCGCCGCAGTTACCGCCGCCGAGGAAGCTCCATCCGGGCAGAGGCACCTCCAGGGGGCGAGGCGTGGCGGAAAAAGGTCGCTGTCGCCGGCGCTGGGTGGGCGGGCCTCGCCGCCGCGCACCACCTCGTCAAACAGGTCTGCTCCCGCACTCTGATGCCCGACTATTTCTCCCGCTATCCTGCCATCGATTCGTAGCGCGCACGCTCTCGCGTGATTCCTGCACACCATCAGCTTATCGCGCGCCAATGGGGCGGCCGGGCGGGTGCTTACTGTTTCTGTTCTGTGTTCATCACATCAGGGATACGACTATACGAGGTTACACTTTTCAATTCATAATCAACCAACTCTATACTAAAAGAGAGAATGTTCTGACATAATGTATCATAATCTTGGAAATATCATTTCTTTTCAGTATAATGCTAGCCATCTGTTGCCACTGAATGATCAACAGATTGTTTCTGAAGCTTCATCACGCCTTATTAAATGCGTACGCGATTTTGAGGAGGCCACTGTGATCCAACAATTGGTCAGAAGATCTCCTAGATCTGCAATGCACTTTCTTCCAGGTAGACTTAGGTATTATCTTATTGTAATGTATGTTCCTGAAGGGAAAATACTTGTTTCTGTTTGTTGGGATAACCAAGTTATGAGTAACCACAACAATGATTCGTGATGCCTAGATGGGCATAATCCCATTACAGTCCATATTGTCTGAGTAAATCAACAGTTAGTTATACACTGATGCTGTGTATGGTTACACAACCAAGTATCCTATGCTTGATCCCTTCTTGTGCATATGATATATGTACTTCTCAGGTTAAACTACCTCTTAAATATCTACTTGAGTCTTTGGACTAAACCATTGCCTGCAGGTTCTTACAAGCACACAGTGCGGGGAACAACTTCCGTTCCAAATTTATTTATTGCTGGTGATTGGATAGTCAACCGACATGGGTCCTTTTCAAAGGTGAGGGGATTATATGTCAGAAAATGTTCATATTCACTAGAAATTATACTTACGGGTATATTTTGTTTGTGCTAGGAAAAAGCGTATGTGACTGGACTTGAAGCTGCTAATATGACAGTGGACTATTTTGGAGATGGAGACTTTGCTAAAATCATTCCAGTGGAAGGAGATGAGCCTCATATAGAGACAGCGCGCGATCTCTACAGAAGAGCCAATGAACTAAAGACTCAGATTCCTTTCTCAGAGTTTTTTCTCCAATGAAATGATTGCAATTTCTCTAGACCATGACCAGTGCTATCATCATACAACTCATACATAAAAGGTGAGCCAACTCTCACTCCCTTTGGTTTTTTCATCAATTTTATCCCGTGACATAATTGTAATTTTACTAGACAATGACCAGTGTCATTGTCATGCAACTTATACATAAAAGGTCATCCAGTTCTCATTTTTATTTTATTTTCCCATTTCTTTTTATTTGTGTCACTTTGTTGAAGTTCAGATCTTTCTCTTGTCCAAGGTATTACTAATGCATAATAAATCTTAAGATGGAAAAAAGTGTTGAGGAATATGGCGACATTGCTTGTCTATATACAATTATACATACACAATAGCAAAGCAACTTGCTCCTGAGTTGTACTTTACAGTTTGCTTATCTTCGCAGTATATATTAAAACATCTATACAACTCCTTTCATCAAGAGGCCCAAGTTTCCTCAGGTATATATTCCTTTCCTCATCATTTCCACAAACTCTTCATAGTCGATATTCCCGTCCTGTGAATTTAACAACGACAGTGGTTAAATATGTTCAGATGGCGCTAAGGTGAAAAAAAAGCTCACCTTGTCCTTGTCAACTTCATCCAGTACTTCTTTAATATTTGCTTCATCACCCATTCCATACTCTGTCATGGCTTGTTCAAGTTCATCTCTTGATATGTACCTACAGTTATTATTACGCATATTGTCTGTGATTAATACCTTCTGTCTATTCTCAGTGGGTATCATATTTTTTGAAACTTGTTAACTCCCCGGCACACACACAGACACAGACCAGTTAATAATGCAAGAACAACATGGATTTTTATACATTAACTAACATAGTTGGTACGTAAGTTGGCTTCAGAAGTTTAACATTGGTTAACTGTATCACTCTTAATCTATGGTGATGCATGCAAGATAAATATGTTTGTTGGTTAGCACAATTAGTATTACCCGCTGTTGTCTTTGTCAAAGTGTTGAAATGCAAGGAGCAAGTCCTCCTCCTTTTCCATCTTATGTTTATTCATCATAGCAGTCAGGAATTCCGTGTAATCTATGCTGCCACTGTTGTCTACATCAACCTGAGTCACAGTATGGTCAGTGAAATCTGTACACTTAACTTATGGTGAAGAGTGAAACAAAAGAAAAAGGATCTTACTGCTTCCATAAGCTTTTGAACCTCTGCTTCACTAATCTTTGATCCTAACTTTGTCAAACCGATCTTCAGTTCCTCCACTGTGATCGTCCCACTCTTGTCTGTATCCATGTTATTGAACATCTGTTTCAGGCCCTTGATTTCCTCCGGTGATAGGTTCTCTGCAATTACCTTGAAATGAAATGAAATGAACAGTGTGTCAGCTTAATTATACTACGACAAATAGCATTCATCTTTGTTAAGGAGGATTCACCTTAAGTGCTAGTTGTTTTAGCTTGTTCATTGCCTTGAATTGCTTCATTCTTAATAGGACCGCGCTATCGATAGGTCTGTCAGACGCACCGCCTTCTTTGAGCCATGGATGTTCTGCACATGGAGACGTTGATTTATCGGGATTAAACTTAATAAGAGCTCTACATTCATAGCCCCAGATAGTGTACTACCTAGGGCCTGTGCTGCAGTAATACGCTTCTGGGGATCTCTATTTAACATTTGTCTGATAAGATCTTTTGCACTTTCAGATATCGTCGGCCATGGGATGGTACTGAAATCAACTTGACCCACCAGTATAGCATCAAATATGCCCTTCTCCGTTTCTGCTCAGATTTGCAAATTGCAACATTTAGTTCTGCGATATACAGAATGTAGCATGTTAAGCTGAAGATGCATGGAAATTTACCTGCCCAGAAAGGCGGTGACCCACATAAAAGAATATACAAGATCACTCCGGCGCTCCAGACGTCGATCTCTTTCCCATAATTTCGATGCAGAACTTCTGGCGCCACATAGTATGCACTTCCTACAATGTCCTTGTACACTTTTCCTGCATTTGTTGGGGAAAAAATACGATGTATTGTTATATACATGGCTGAGCTGAATTGTGTATGCGAACTCGAATTATGGTCGACTCATTGAGACTGTAGTCTGAATAATGTGGGCAAATGATGCAAAAGATTGTGTCATGGTGCTGACCTTCTTCGATGAAGACGGAGAGCCCGAAGTCGATGGCCTTGAGCGGGGCGTCCTCGGCGGGGCTGGCGAGCAGGAAGTTCTCCGGCTTGAGGTCCCGGTGCATGACCCCCATGAAGTGGCAGACGTGGACGACGGTGAGGATGTCCCGGCACACGGCGGCGGCCTGGCGCTCGGAGTAGTTCCCCTTGGCCGTGATGCGGTCGAAGAGCTCGCCGCCGGAGCAGAACTCCATGACGAGGTGCACGCCGTCGGTGTCCTCGAAGGCGCCCCTGAACTCGGCGATGTTGGGCTGGCCGCTGAGGTGCTGCAGGATGGTGACCTCCCGGCGCATGTCCTCGACGTCGGCGCGCCGCACCAGCTTCCGCTTGGACACCGACTTGCAGGCGTACTTGAGCCCCGTGGCGCGCTCCGTGCACAGGTACGTCGTCCCGAACTGCCCGCTCCCCAGCTTCCGCTCCAGGTTGTACTGCGAGCGCACGTCGGCCATGGGCCGCTGCAGCACCGGGCCGATCGCCCCGCGGGACGTCTTCCGGGACATCGACCCCGGCGGCAGGAGGCTCGGCAGCGGGGGGCGGCCGGACGACGGCTTCGGGAATGTCGGCGGCGGCCGTGGCGGCTTACCGTGCCCGGCCGTCGCCGCCGGAGGCTGGTTGCCGAACGACGGAGGCCTCTCGATCGTCCCCGAGGTGATGGGTATCTCGTACGTCTTGGTGAAGCAGTTTCCCATTGTCCTCCTTTTCCGGTGGCCTCGTACGTACGCCTTTCTCGGAGGAGCTGGGGTGAGAAGGAATGAGGTGGAGGTTTTCAAGCTGGGTTTTTGGGCGAGGGAGGGAAAGGGAAGACGAGGGGCGGGAGCTGCTTGACGTGACCGACGAGGCTTGATACGATATGCCTGTCCCCTTGGCGCGTTCGCTGTTTGCTTTTGGTCCGGGGTTCGAGCCTTTATGCGTTGTTTGGTGCTCGTGAGAGGGAAAAGAAAGATTCAAAGGGGGACTAATCAGAGTCAGGCCTCGGAATCACGCTATCCCGTGCAGTGATTTTATTCTCCGTCGGTGATGCAGAAGCGACGGCGCGCAGCCAAGTTTATTTTTTGAAAGTGTCAGCACAGCCAAAGCTATTTCGCGTCACTCTGGCTTTGGTTATGGAGTGCAGCTTTTTTTTTTGGGGGGGCTTGTGGAGTGCAACTTTATTGTGACGTGAGTACGATTTATGCTCTGTTGCAAACCAGGCCTAAGTTTTAAATATTCCAGTCGATACCACATACACCGGAAAGCGCCCACTAGGGGGGCCCGCCTACGGGTGAGATTCATGGGCCTGTACCAAAAACCGGCCCAATAAGAAGTGCTAATTTTTTTACTTTTTATAAATCAAATAAATATATAAATTTTACGTTTATTTCATATATAATTTTAGTGATGGAAAATAATATTTGTTGCTGAATAAAATATACACACATGTCAAGAATGTGAGCATTTTTTAAACCCGCGAACATTTTTTGAATCGGGTGAATAATTTTATCCGGCAAACATTTTTAGAAGCCCCCGTGAAAGTATTATTTTAAACCATGTGAAAGTATATTTTTTACCCCTTGATTTTTTTTTTCAAAAAATCGTGAACATTTTTTAGTCCTGGGAATATTTTTTAAATCTTGTGAATATTTTTTCCGAACACCATGAACATTTTTCACAATGTGGAAAACATTTTTTTTTTACTATTATAAGAATAAAAATGAAATAGTAAAGAAAAATGAAATAAAAAGTAAAAGGAAAGAAAGATAAAAGAAAAAAACATAAGGAAGACTGGGCCAACCCATATGTGTTTGTGTGTGTATGTGTTTGGCTCATAGGAGGTGCTTGAGCTTCCACTCCTTTCCTTCCTGAGTTAAACAAAGCCACTCCTTTCCTTAAAAACAATCTACCCCGGGGTGGGGGGAAAACGAAACATTTTTATCCTTTCCATTTTTCTGTTCAATACCCAGCAAAATCACCTGCACCACCAAACGCCCAAAAATCCTCTTTTCAGCAAAGAAAAAAAAGGACATGTGATGTGATTAATTGTTGTCAAAGTTAAGGAAGCACTTTGTGTGACCAGCACCTTTTCATAAGATTAACAGCTCTGATTCACCGACTAGAGATATATACAAGGTTCAGTTTGAGGGGGATCATCTTGCTTGTTGACACAGCCTCGGTCGTATTCTTTACCATAAACTCCAAAGTACCTTTATCTTCCTTACATTGGCCGTATTAGTTTACAAGGCATTGACTCAACCAACGACACATAAACAAACATCAGGCTGCACAAATCCGTGGGCGATCGATGGTTGAGAAGAGTAGATTGAAAGTTCACGGGGCCCAGCTCCCAACCTATCATTCTCACAAGTACTGTAGCTCCTATGACTTCTTGAGTTGTGATAGGCTCGCTCAGTAGGTGATGCAAGATCTAACAGCTGAAGGATGTATATATGAGGTGACCCTGTGCGTCCCTGTTATACCTCAGTCGTCCCAACCTAGGAAGAAAAGCTCCAAGGAAGACGCCTAAGTTGCAGCCACCACCAAATCAGCGCCCCAGGAAAGATGGCGTCGCCGGCTTACAGCGTCACCAGGAAAGAGATCGAGGGGTTCTGGAGGAGGAAGGAGACGGAAGAAGAGGAGCGGCGCTTTGCGGTCGAGAAGGAGGCTGCAAGAACCAAGGCCAAGACGCTTAAGGTCAGGCCCTGTGTTTCTTTTCTCCTTGCCAAAAGAAGACGCTTAAATCATCATCATCGAAAAACAACAACAAAAAATACTATGTGATATCCTTTCTCTTGTTGCGATCATGAAACTTCTGAATTTGATTTATAAGAAAACAGAACGAACATGGTTTTGGAGTGATTGGATTTTTGGAGAGCAGGTGGAGGACTACATGCTTTTCGAGCAAATGATAAGGGAGATTCTTGAGGAGGGAAACGAAGGGGACAAGGCAAGGAAGGTGGAGAGTGGAATCAAGAAGAACATCTGGACCGAGGCAAGGATCGGCATCAAGCATTGGTAACCACTTCTAACAACTTTCCTGTAGTAAGTTCTAGCATCCAGAGTGCGTCCCTTTCCAAACAGTGTCTCTCAAGCATTGGCAACCGGCCGTGCGATGTATGTGGGAAACAATCTGTATCCCACTCCATCCGAATCCATAGTTGGATGTCCTGTCACTCACAACTCACAATGCCACAATACGATCGAGTTATGGTTAGGAAGTACTGCAAGCGTACACGTTATTTGTTTCTGGTGATACATCATGCGGTATCTATCTTGTATACTTAACGTCCTTGGGGAATCTTTCTTTTTTTTTGAAACGGGGCAAAAGCTTTGCCTTTTCTATTGATATAGTAGGAGCAAACATGAAGGGCGACGCCCAAAAGAAAAAGATACAACTCGAAAACACACCACGCCGGCCCCGAGGCCGCGCCCCAAAACTAGTCGACGACCACGTCACCCTAGCAACCATAGCCGACACTAAACACGGCGGAGACAAACTCAACGCAAGAAGAAGAATCCGGAGCCGCCGCTCCGACATCCACGCCGGCCCCAGGGCCGCGCACCTGAACTAGCCGACGACCATGTTGCCCTAGCAACCAAAGACGACACTAAACACGGCGGAGTCAAGCTCAACGCAAGTCTTCCGAAGCCGCCGCTCCGACATCCACGCCGGCCCCGGGGCCGCGCACCACCTAGCCGATGACGAAGAGTCGCCTCCGCCGACCACCATCACTCCACAGCTCCCTCTGACCGGTGGAACATCCAAGGCGAGGCCCCAAGAGGCAAGCGACGCAGAAGCGCCGCCTCGCCCGATCCGCGAGGGATCTAGGGTTTCCCCCGGAGAACCCGGCGCGGAGAAGCGAGAGCACCACCTCGACAACGCCTTCAAGAAGGACGCGGCGCCCGAGGGCGTCGCCGTCGTCGGCCCCGGCCAACAGCCCGGGCAAGGCTTTCGCCCGGCGATGAGTCGCAAACCCCGCAACCGCCCGTCGAGGACCGGCCAGTCCACCATCACCGCATGCCACAGCCACCGTGACACCTCACGCCACGGCAGACGCCGCGCCGACCAAGCCCCGGGGCCGCCGCCCCGGCATCCTCTCGTCCGGCTGCAGAGAGCCGGATATGCAGCACGGCCACCTCTTGCCGTCCACACGCGCCGGGAAACCCGGCCGCACCGATGCAGGAGCATCGTCCCAGGGCCGCCGCCCTGGCCTCCTCACGCGGCCACGACCCAGTCGTAGCCACCGCCCCCGACAACCTCCTCCCAGCGCGACACCACAGCCGCAGCCAGCGAGCCACCCACGCAGCAGCCGCAGCACGGGAGCAAGGCGCACTGCCGCGGCCCGCCCGGCCCATCTGAGCCCAGATCGGGCCCTGGCCGCAGCCCCGCTGCCAGCAGCCGCGTCGAGGGGACCGCCGCAGCCAGCAGCCGCACCACACCACCCTCCGCCTCACCCCCGCGGCGAGGCACCGCCGCCACCACCAGCCGCGCCGGGCTGGTTTCCGGGGCCGCCGCCCCGGCGTGCCCGCTCCAGAGCCACGCGAGGCCCTCCGCTCAAGGCCCGGCGCTGTGCCCGCGCACCCCTTTGGGAGACGACGAGCGCCGCCGCCACCGCAGCAGGGAGAAGGCGGCGACGGCGGCAGGGCTGGCGGCGGATGGACCCCGGCGGCTAGGGTTTGCTGGTCGCCCCCGGGTCGCCCGCTTGGGAGCGACACGGGGGGGGGGGGGGGGGTGGGGAATCTTTCTTAGTTATTGAGATACAATTGAAAATGACAGACCCAACATCTTCTCCCACTGGGTGCAGGTGGAAAAGAAGCACTTATGCTTATCTAAATGAGCCAGCAGTGACGGCATCAGTGGATGAGAACGGCAGAAGGAAATGCGTGAAAGTTTGCTCATCAATTCCGGCTACCTAATGAGTGGTTCCGTTTCGTTCCCCTTCTCTCGCTACAGTGCTCCCGAAAGGCGAAAGAAGGGCGACTAGGGTTCCTCGGTCCGCCGGCGGCCAGACCGGTGTTCCCCTCCCTCTCCGGTGGCTATTTCGGCGGCGGGAGAGTGGGGGGAACCTGGTTCTGCGCCTATGGCGTGTACATAGTAGGAGTAGTGGTCCTGCCGGCGGCGTTGTGGAGGTGGTGACGCTGTCGGAGTGGGGTGTGGTGGCGGCGAGCTTCCCCTTCTGCGTCGATGATCTTCGGGTCCTCGTCGTGGCTCGTTCGTCTTCTGGTGGCCGTGGATCTGTGGATCCAGCGGTCCGTTTGGTCTCCGGGTGCGGTCGCCTCGCCGGAGGTGGTGGCCGTACCGTGGAGCTTTTGTCTCCTGGATGCTTCTCCGTGACGGCGAGGTGGGCTCCGTCCTCGTCGTGCATCCTGGGAGTGCGGCTGCTGTTTTGCAGGTGGAGCAGCTTCGGATCTTCCTCCTCGGCCGGTTTCCGGCGGCCTCCTTCGCCGGTGACCGTCTCCTTCTCCTCTGCGGGTTTCCATGGTGGATTTCTTGCAGGGGTGGAGTTGACCAAGGCCGAGTTCTATAATGTGGAGGGGATCTCCTCTGGTGTTGCGGCGTGTAACTTTCTCTTACTCGTCCGTGGTGGCGCGGGTGAGGTTGGAGAGGCTGCTATCGCCGGAGGTCGTCGATCGACGAGATTGGATGGCGGCTCAGGTTTGGGATGCTGGTCCGACGGTGGCGGATCCTCCGGTGCTGTCCGACGTGGTCGTGATGGGGCGGAGGTTCCGGAATCTGAGATGAAGCATGGGGATGATCCCCGGTCGACATTCCCCAAAGGTAAAGGTTCCTCCGCTGGCGAGGAACTACTCAATCGACTCAGGAAGCCGATGATGGCAACGATGCTGGCTCGGATTTGCTGGTTCGATGGAGAAGAAGATGGCTGCAGGGACCCCCAAGGACCTCTATGGAATTTTCTTTTTTGTGGGGTGTTTTATGCTTTTTTGCCTGAGTACGTGTTCGCTCTCGCTTCGTCGAGGGGCTTCTGTAAGTTTCTGGTTGTATCGTTTCCTTACGCTTAATGATATGTGGCTCCTTTCTCAAAAAAAAAATCAATTCCGGCTACGTTTGCCATATTCTAGGTACTCACGCCAAGGACAAGCATATGGCCAAAAAAAAAAAAAAAGTGTACTGCTATACGCACCAGCTGTTATAATAAGGGTGTAATAAATTATGATGTGTATAGGTTTGACCGAGTGCTACTTATGTAATTAAGTGGATAACCTTGTTGATCTGCGCTGTACAGAATGCAGACCGTTTTCACTTCCGAGTAATTGTCAAAACAGTTGTGCTTGGTACAGTTCCATTGTGACATAAACTGAAGGAAAAAAACATATCAGGGGCTGAACCAGCAATGGATATGCCTTGCTGGCCCGTCAGTACGCTTTTGAGATGTTAAATTAGTTTTTTTTTTCCATTGGTCTCCTCGGTTGGTTTTTTCCATAGCGTTTCACGTTCCTCACTTCTCCTGACTCCTCCTCTCGAAACCAGCCTCGTAAACAGTCAAACAGAGTTCTTTCAATCCTCTTTGTACCAATTCGTTGGGACTCTAAGTGCGAGTGATGTAGCTAGTGGCTCTCCCCCCACCCTCCCCTCCCTCATAGAAATGATTCAGGTTTGATCCTAGAGCAGCAGGTTCTCCTTTTCCTCTCAAGCAAAGTCAATAGAAAGACAAACAAAATTAATTTGTGTCCCAACTCAACCGCGTGGTAGTCATGCACACGACTATTAGAACGAGTAAAAGGAATATTTTTATGATTTTCAGAATATTTAAAAACTAAAACTAAAAAGTACAATGCAGCAAAATAAAGTGTTTCTTATAGTAAATGATGGATCATGATTCATGGGGTCATTTGACCTCTCTCATGGGATCATGATTCATGGGGTCATGAATATTGTATTCAAAGACAAGTTAAGTATTTGTGCAACAATTATGTAAATTTATGATAGCATATTGTGCGGGCATCACTTATAACATAGAGTTGATGCAACACAACTCTCTAATACTCAACAAGTGGCTTGTTCGCATGCTCAAAATTAAGTGTGAAATAATACAAAAAAATATAGATAATGTGACATGATGTTGGATGAGCTCATGCGTTTCCTTGAACTAACAAGTCCCACATTTTCTATCACTAGGTGGACTAACATCATCGCATCCATTTATCTCTATTGAGGTAGATGTGGAAATGTAAAACCATAGTAGTTTCTAAATTTTATGGCACTATCCAGTTGGTACATGCCTATCTCTCCGACCAGTGCACATGTTTACCCTCTCAAGACCTAGCATACTAGTTGATGATACCAAGCATACAAGAATGGGGTAATAATATACATCTACAAGATACATAGCACGAACTGAAAATTGCATCTCATTACTCATCTTATGATCAAAATATCCACATAGATGACAATACAATATCATAATAATCTTGTAGGATAACTCATATGGTTATAAAACATGATAATACATAGAGACAGGTCAATCAAGCTACTGCCACAAATATGTACTATGGGGGTGGACTACTCCTTTCTTATCGTGGAGGCGATTTCAAAAATGCTGGAGAGGCCGAAGAGGCAACCCGAAGTGATTCCGGCAGGGTTTTCTCATCCAATTGTTGTCGGCGAACTTCTATTTCTCTATTTTTAGTGCTTCTCCATTTGCGGCGCCTCCCTCTGTGAGTTCGCGAAACCAGCCTTATATATGTGGTTTTGGGTCAAAACAAAGGCAGTGGTGATTCTTTTTGTCGATCGGACGATCGAGTGGCCGGATGCCCCCCTCGGCGTGCATGCGGACCCCCACGAGGGCACCGAGGTGTCTATCTGCTGTCTCGTTGGTCGTCTAGTGTCTATCTTGATTTCGTGATATTCCATTTCCATAAAAACCAACGTGCCAAAAATCGTAGGTCCATTTGACGTCCCGATGTTTCATGAAAGTTGAAAAATACAAAAAATAGGGTTTCATGCCTTATAGAAATAGATACCAAAATAATGGGATTTCGTGGGGAATCCCATAAATGATTAAAATAGTGGTATAATCATGTGGTACCATGCAAATATGGTGTATAAAAGTATAATAAACTAAAAAGTTCGTCGATACATTTATGATGTATCACTTGCAATGGGTGTACTCAGCAAGTGAGGTCGGCAACATAGGGTGACTTCTTTTTTTGTTGGTGCTCATTGATTACTCGGTTTTAATATCCGGGGCGAGAACCCTAGATTTGATCTTCATTAATTGTAGCTGGTAATGGCGTCCATTTTTTTTAAGGCAAGTGTAACCCTTTCCTTGTAGAAGGCATTGCATGGAGATCAATTGGACTTCCTCCACGGTGAAATACATGATCTGTTTTTTTTGTTGCCAGATCGACAATGACGACGCTTGTGCAATGTTCCCTTCTGGAGACGTGTTGTTGGAAGACCTTTTTGAAGTTCGGGTGTTGCAAACGGTGGTGGTTGTTTCATGATGCCTCGAGTTCCTGGTAGGTTTGACCAAGCTATGTTCTTTGTGTCTTTCTTTTTTTTGGTTATGTGCACGTCTAGTGTATTAATAAACTCTTGACATCATGGTATTGCAAATGCCGGTAGTAATTGGAATATTACTGATGCTAATATATTCTCTTGGCCAGAAATAAATTAATTTATATTTTTATAGAGTTAGTGAAATTTTAAAGAAGTTTGACATAGAACAGTGTTATGAATCCAATTAATTTGGAAATGACATAGTATCTCCTGATCTTGCTTGTCTGCATGCGCAGAGCCAACAATCATCGGTGAACAAAAGTAAAATCAAACGACATGTGCCGTGCAACGATGCAAAAAAAAAAAAAAAAAAAAAAAAAAAAAACGAATGCAATGAGGCCGGTCTGGCCGAGTGGCTGCCCGTCTTGGTCGCACAACAGCAGCGCCCAAAATAACAAGCAGCCCACCACACTTCAGCGCCACCACTAGCCCACCAGCTTAATTTGCTCGCCGTCGCTTGCAGAGACCATTTCCCTTCCGTTCAGCAGCCACGTCGACTCCGGCACATTTTGCCTCTCCCGATATATACAGTACGCACGAAATTCGCGGGCTCCCGTCCAGCACCGCCTCGGCGGAGACGACGACGCTCACGGCGCGCCACAGGCTGAAAGCTTCTGTGGTTAGCACGATCGCCCCGGTAGCGTCATCGATCAACATTGTCCGCCGCAGGCCGGCCGGTGCATGCATGCGCGCGGCCGTGTCGCGCCGGCCATAGGGGTTGCGTTGCACCCGCGTTTGCGCCGCGCGGGATGCGCGTGCCCGGAGACGGCCTGAGCGTCCGACGCCGCGCGCGAGTCTGCCAGGTGGTGATCGGCAAGCCGGCCCCCGGACTTGCTGGTTAGCTTGCCGCCGGGCGGTTCTCACTGCCCCCGTGTGTGCGCCTGATGGATCATCAGCGCAAGGGCAGCGACACCAAGTCGTTGGGTTCGTCGAAG
Organism: Puccinellia tenuiflora; assembly: GCA_012064385.1. Lineage (NCBI taxonomy): Eukaryota > Viridiplantae > Streptophyta > Magnoliopsida > Poales > Poaceae > Puccinellia > Puccinellia tenuiflora. The sequence continues at coordinate 33,502 of QRDG01001281.1, forward strand.
TCCGGTTCGTTCGACTTCGAGCAGGACCAGGGCCGCGGCGCCGATCGCCCCCGGGAGGTCGTCGTCAAGATCGAAGCCGACGGCGGCAACGGAGCCTCGACCTCGCACGCGCCGGGTTCGGGGTCGGGGTCGAACGTGTCGACCTCGCCCAACGCCCGGAGCCGCCGCATCGGCGAGGCGTTCAGCTTCAAGAACCGCATGCCGCAGTCGCCCACGTCGCCGGCGCTGAGCGTCGGAGAGGAATGCAGCGATGACCCAGCGGGCCGCCTGATCGGCAACTTCCTACGGAAGCAGGCGGCGGCCGGCGGCGAGCTGTCGCTCGATCCCGACCTGGAGGTGGAGGAGACAGGGCGGCCGCCGCGCGCGCCGTCGTCCATGTCCGGTTCCCGGGAGCTGCGCGTCTCGTTCCAAGACCCCCACAAGCGGTTCGGCCAGTCGTCGTCGACGGCTTCCACGTCCTCGGACGGCATCGACAGTCGAAACCAGGCTGACAACGCACGGGCCGACACCGCCGAGGTGCTTCGCTGCACGTCGTCTTCGGCCGGGCCCAGCCTGTTGCCGCGCAGCAAGACGCGCTCACGGCTAATGGATCCCCCGCCGCCGTCGAATGGCCCCGCCGGCGCCGAGGGGGACCGCAACGACCGCAAGTCATTCGTCATGAAGGGGCCGCCCAAGTCCGGGCAACTCCGGTCGGGTCTGATCGGCAAGTCGGGGATGATCGGCAAGGCCTCCGGCCCCGTTGGCAAGTCAGGCGGCATGTTCGACGACGAAGACGACGACCCGTTCATCGACGAGGGCCTCACCGCCGACCTCAAGCGCGAGACGACGGACTGCCTCATCATCCTAGAATGGGTAGGCCTGGTGATCATCGTGGCCTCGCTGGTGTGCAGCCTCACCATACCCAGCCTGTCGGGGAAGAAGCTGTCGGGGCTCCACCTCTGGAAGTGGGAGGTGCTGGTGTTCGTGCTCATCTGCGGCCGCCTCGTCTCCGGCTGGGCCGTCCGTGTGTCCGTCTTCTTCGTGGAGCGCAACTTCATGCTCCGGAAGAAGGTGCTCTACTTCGTGTACGGCGTGCGGCGCGCCGTGCGCAACGTGCTGTGGCTCGGCGTGGCGCTCATCTCCTGGCACCTACTCTTCGACAGCAACGTGAAGCAGGAGGACCCCACGCCGGTGCTGCCGTACGTGACCAAGGTGCTGCTGTGCCTGCTCGTCGCCACCGTGATCAGGCTCGTGAAGACGCTGCTGCTCAAGGTGCTTGCCTCCTCCTTCCATGTCTCCACCTACTTCGACAGGATCCAGGACGCGCTCTTCAACCAGTACGTCATCGAGACGCTCTCCGGCCCACCGCTGATCGAAGAGAGCCGCATGATCGCCGAGGTGCATCGGCTGCAGAGCGCCGGGGCGGCCATGCCGAACGAACTCAGAGCGGCGGCCATCCCGAGGGAGGATGCCGCTGCTGCTTCAGTGCCCAAGAGCGGGCGCCTCACGGCAGCGGCGTCCAGGCGTGGCACCAGCAAGCAGCTGCAGAGGCAGAAGACGGAGCGGCACAATTTCGACGACGGGATCTCGATCGACCAGCTCCACAAGCTGAACCAGAAGAACATCTCTGCCTGGAGCATGAAGAGGCTGATGAAGATCGTTCGGTATGGGGCACTGACTACCATGGACGACCAGATAAAGCACGCGACGGGCCAGGAGGACGAGCTGGCGACGCAGATACACAGTGAGCACGAGGCCAAGGTTGCTGCCAAGAAGGTCTTCCACAATGTCGCAAAACCTGGATCCAAGTGAGTGTTAATTGTCTCTCTATTCCTCTCTTGGCCTCAGGCACATATGTATACTTGTCAAAATGCTGATCCAATTTATGAACTTTGAACGACGTTACAGGCACATATACTTGTCGGATTTGATGCGGTTCATGAGGCAGGAGGAGGCTGTGAAAGCGATGAACCTCTTCGAAGGAGCGCAGGAGAACAACAGGGTCAGCAAGAGGGCGCTCAAGAACTGGGTGGTAAACGCGTTCAGGGAGCGCAAAGCTCTGGCGCTGACGCTGAATGACACGAAAACTGCAGTGAACACGCTCCACCAGATGGCAAACGTCATCGTCGCGCTCATCGTGCTCGCGCTCTGGCTCCTCATCCTGGAGATCGCCACCACGCGCTTCTTCGTCTTCCTCAGCTCGCAGCTCCTCGTCGCGGTCTTCATGTTTGGCAACACCCTCAAGACCATCTTCGAGGCCATCATCTTCCTGTTCGTGATGCACCCGTTCGATGTGGGCGACCGCTGTGAAGTCGATGGAATGCAGGTTAATCAACTAGTAATAAGATCATTTCGCGCTGTTTTACTCAACTTACATGGTTCGATTTCAGGTGGTCGTTGAGGAAATGAACATCATGACGACGATCTTCCTAAGATATGACAACCTCAAGGTCTACTATCCAAACACTAAGCTCGCCACCTTGCCCATTATGAATTACTACCGGAGCCCTGATATGGGAGACGCGGTGGATTTCTCGGTTAATGTCGCTACACCGGCGGAGAAACTGGCCCTCATGAAGGAAAGGCTGATGCAGTACGTGTTATTCCTCTTGCCTCATTTTTTCCCTACTCAGTCACGATCAATTACTTAGTCACATTTATTTATAGTTTTCTTATACTTTTCAAATGTTGAGTTTAATTACTACCCTGCCGTTTCAAATTTCAGTTACCTCGACAACAAGAAAGAACATTGGTACCCCGGTTCTATGGTCGTCCTTCGTGACATCGACGATACAAACCGACTAAAGATATCTATATGGTGCCGCCACACGATCAACTTCCAGGACATGGGGATGAGATTTGAGAGAAGGGAACTGATTCTCCATGAGATGATGAAGATCTTGCGAGATCTGGACATCGAATACCGGATGTTGCCACTTGACATCAATGTACGGAATGCACCACCTATCCAGTCAACTAGGATGCCGACAACATGGACATCAAATTTCTGAAAATTGTTACCATGCCTCACTAATCCAGTGGTGACATCATGTACTAAAGATTCCAAGTCGCTAGCTAGGCAGTAATTTTGTAGAAGATGTTGAAGTATAAATTATCCCATTGCAACCTTGCAAATTGACTGACTATTCAAATGAGTGATTTGAGTTGCGAGAAGAGAGACTCCATACAATGAAAACTTTGTTAAAAAGGTGATTACTCTTGCGGTTCATTCTCCTCTTAGCTTCTAACGAACGTGCTCGATTTATCGATCAAACCAACCGGTTCAACCTTTCCCATTCTTCTTTCTCCCCAGGTGAAATGAAACAACTCCAATTATCTCATACTTTCACCTTCCTCGATCTTCTACTAAAAAAAATAGGGTCATGGTTGATCATTTCAAAAGTTGGTGCATTGGGTCTCGAAAATCTCATATTTGAGGTGAAATTTGAACTCACATTTGATTTCCTGATTCGTTCTTCAACAATTTTTAAGCTCCAAGATCCATTAACTATTTGAAAGCTTAGTTTGTTCTTTTGTTGGAAATTGGGTTGAAAATTGGGAGCATTGGGCTTGAAATCTTCATTCATTTAAGAGCGAAGTTGTCATTTATAGGGCACAAATTCAGATGAAACATGGGTTTAGTTTTTAGTATTATATCCCGAACCTCTTATTTTTCTGGTGTAAAGTTGTAAAAAATTGGATAAGATTTGTTGTTCCTTTTGAAATTCCTATTATGGTTCAAGAACATTTGTCACCGGATACAACAAATAATTAGGTGGGATATCGAAATTATCGAGGAGCAAATCGTCAAGTAGATTGTGAATAGCTAGATGTCTCGTGCAATGCACAGAAAATACCATTAATTAAAATATTGTGGTGTTATGTACAAAACAAAGATAGTCAGGATCGGTAGTGTTGTTTTTTGCATCTAAGATCCCTAAAGGGTTTGGATGATTTTTTTTTTAGAAAAAAGGCCAGAGGCCCGACGTTAAATTAATAACGCCGAAACGGCGAAACACATACATAGTGCTGAACCCAGCTTACAAGGCAGAACTGCCAACTCACACAAGAACAGGCCTAGCTATGACAACACACCCGGAAACGCGAAACCGCCAGCGACCATTACAGTAGACCACGAACAGGAGGAGCAAAAACGCTATGGATTGATTGCATGTCGGACCGGCGCTCACCCAAGAGGGCGAGTCGACAGCGACCAATCGAGACCGCTCCAACGTCGCAGGGAACGCCACCAGAAGCCGGACACCACCAGGAGTCAAGCCGACGACTCACAACCGGGGAGCAGCGCCAGAGATCAGCCAAACAAGAAACACCGAGGCAGCAGAACACAAAGCAAGCCTTGCCGAGGAGGATGGAGTGGAACCACCCAACCACCAGAGAGCCGCTCGTCGTGGGGCTCCAAGGCGGTATCTTCAAGAAGATCACGACGCCAAAACGCCGCTACCGCCCGATCCGAGGATCTTGGGTTTTCACCCGGAGCACATAAACCCACCGAGCGCCGCCCCATCGACGCCTTCAGGAAGGGAACGACGTCCACGGACGCCGCCGTCGAGGCCCAAAGGGCAAAGGTTTCCCCCGGCAATGGCGCTCCGCGGTCCATACACCACGACACATGGCTCGCCGGCACCACGTCGTCCCACGACCGTGGAAACGCCACCAGAGCCCCTGGCACGCCCGCCAACCACAAGGCTCCCCACCGTCCAGGGCCGCCGCCCTGGGATCCAAGCACAGCGCTACGAAGACCTGAAGAAAACACCGGGAGTCACCGCCGCGAGGACACCGGAGACCGGCGAGACGACGGACAGGGGTTCCCCTTCCAAATCGACGACCTTGGCCCCCTGGCCGCCGGCGTCTTCCAGATCTGGGGCAGAAGTTGGGCGCAACGGGGCCCGGAGCCCCTGCTCCGGCCCGGTCGTGGCAGCCAGAGGCCAACCTGCCCAGACTCCACCAAGAACCCCGCCGAAGCCGCAGACCACCGCCGGAGGGGTGGCCGCACGCGCCTCACGCCAGATCGAACCCGGGCGCCTCGAGATCGGTCGAGCACCAGCTCGCGCCGCCCGCCGCAGGACGCCGTCGCCGCCGCCTCCACGAGCCCGCCCAGAATGCCGAGCCGCCACGCCACCGCCACGCAGCCGCGCCGCCGCGCTCCCGCCGACCGCAGCAGCCCGCGCCGCCACCTCCGCGCGAGAGGGAGAGAAGGCCCCGCCGGCGCCTCCGGGGCTTTGCCCGGCGACGACCTCGGGCGGCGGCGGGGGGGGGGGGGGGGGGGGGGGGGAGGACGGGAGGAGGACCGGCGGCGGGGAAAAGCTAGGGTTCCGCCCTGCCGCTCGCGGGAGCGGACAGGACAGGACGAGTCCCGCTCGTTTGGATGATTTACAATAAGGTAATTGAGGAACTAACAGTTTTTATAAGTGTTTCAAGTTTTACCTCATCTTTCTAAGGGCCTCTTTGTTTGGGATTTTAGGTGCTTTCTATTAGATATTTTTCACGCGAACCCCCGTAGGGGATCGATTTTCATTATCACGAGATAAAAAATACATCTAGGCTAGCATTCAGGTGCAATATAAGTAGAAAATAGAAGAGCGTGGTTTTCTCCTCCCTTACACATCCATAGAGGGGGTGATATATATACATATCCAGAAGAGACTAACAACCCATCATCATCGCAAGCGATCGTCCCATCAGCATCACGGAAACCCATCAACAATCTTCACAAAATAATGGTACCTTCTCCATCTTGAGCACCAAGTTCATGTCCCCTATTCGTCCGTCTGATTTTGTCCATCGTCATCAGCCTTAGGTTGGTTCGGCAGGCGCAACATGGAAGAATTGCTCGAAGATCCACCACCAGATGCAAGGTTGATAAGGGTGTCAGATCCAGCCCTGAGAGTCTCCCGATCTGCATGATTATGTAAATCTTCGCAGTATTTCATAAAAACACAAGAGTAGTGAATTAGTTCAGTAGGAGATTGATGAGTTTGCCTTAAAAACATGCCCTCTTGAAAATTTTCCAAATGGCCTAGCATATGGAGGAAACATCAGAAATTTGGACGTTCCAGCTTGCTGATAAGAAACGCGGGATCCACCAGAAGTATTGCTAGAAAGACCCAGGTAAATTTTGGAGCTCCAATTGCGAACACTGCCATGAACCAAACATATCTCATAGTCGTACAAGTGCAGAACATATGAAGAATAGTCTCCTCTTCACAGTAGAACTGACATTTGATGTTGCCCGTCCAACCTTGTATAGCCATGTTGTCTTTCCAAATAATTACATTATGCCAAATTAACCATAGCCAGATCCTATTTTTTAGTGGTACCATAAGTGTTTGAAAGATCTACCAGCGGCATTATTAATGAGATTCTTATATATGGATTTCATGCTAAATTTGTAGGTTGCCATCTTTTGAAAGTAAAATGCCACCTCGCTTGGGCAACATCAAACACTCCTAATTTTCAGTGGTATTTTTTGTTTTCCATAAGTGTTTGAAAGATCTATCAACGCCATTATTACCTAGATTCTTATATATGAATTTCATGCTAAATTGGTAGGTTTCCATCTTCTGAAAGTAAAATGCCATCTCGCCTGGGCAACATAAGGCATTGACAACTGTTGTTCGTAGATAGAGAATAATTCAGGGAATTTATCTTCCAGGACTGTGACTTCCCCAAAACCAGCATTTTGTCCATTTCCCACAACCATTTTCCTCCCGCAGAAGTATAGATTTTTAATGGCAAGTAGGCCAGTCCGGAATGCAGAATCTCTCCGTTTGTGAACAACATCAAAGATTGTTGAATTTTATAGATACTCTCTTCTCATAAATGGTTGTCAAGGGTCATCCTCATATTCCAATTTCCGCCACCATTTACACATCAGACTGATATTGAACAAGGACTTAGTCAAGTGGAAAATAATTTTCCACGGGCTTTCCATTAGAATAAGCTAGCCAACACATGTTTGCTTGCACATATTTTGGCTTTTTAAATTTGATTTATAAGCCAAAAAAAGCACCTAAATAATAATTATTTTGCATTTTCACTTTTGGAAGCTAACCAAAGTTTTTGGCTTCCAAAACTGAAAAGCCAAAACGCATCTATTTAGGTTTTTTTTTTTTGCTTATAAGACAGTTAAAAAAGGCAAAGTAAGCTCAAACAAACATGCCTACAAGGCTTTTCCGAACGGGTACATGATTTTGTACCGTTTCTTTCACATATTCACAGAGAATATGCCATCATAGGGCCAGCATGACCGCTTTCTACTCAATATTCTCGCATTGACCCACACATTGGCAGGAAAAACGCCTGATGCGTGTAGAACTAACGAACATAGTAGCGCCATCAGAGGGTGCCGAGCACATATTTTTACCAGATGTATGCGTGAAATTTTATTTCAGTTTTTTTACATTTTTTAAGACGCTTAAATTTTTTTTTTAAAACGGGTGCAAATGCCCCCATGTTATCCTTATTCACACTCCTGAAAATACCGAGGCAAACATGGGTGTAGGTCACTTGTGTTTAAAAATCATTTTTGAAATGTTTGTAAATTTGAAAAAATGTACGCGCGCACATTTTTTCAAATTTTACAAACATTTCAAAAGTCATTTTTAAACACATGTGCACCTACATCCATGTTCACCTTGGTATTTTCCCATCAGAGGCGTTCTGCTGGATGGATGCTAGTACTTTTGCTTTTGTGGACCAATGCTGGATGTTTTCTTATGTGAATATGTTGGGTGGTTGTGCGTTGATGTAATTTTCTTGCTACCCCTACTTTTTTTTTCTTGATCCATTCAATAGTTCACATGATGCTGACCCCTAGGGCTGCTGGTATGCCTTAACGTGGTGTGCAAAAAATTAGATATCCATGCATATGTTCTGATCCATTCGATAGGTCCTTCTTTTATATGGAAGATGTTACTCAAGCCGATGGCAGAAGATCCACCCCACAGAGGTGAAAATATGGAGAAACACCTTTGATTACGGTGATGCAGAGACCTTGAGACGTTCGAAGAGTCATTGATGTCCGACGCCCTTCGACCGTGCCATTGATGCCCCTTGTTGTGCTCTTGTTTTTGGTGTCCATGTATTCTTTTACCTACTCCATCGAGCTACTTGCTTTCGGTGCTGAGGTTCTCACCGGAGATCCTCCTCTGGCGGCTGGCTAGGTGTTGGCCTCACGGGGGTTTTGGTTGGCTCTGTTTGCTAACCTCCCCTTCCCTTAGTGTTCCCCCTTTTTCTAGTTATCTTTTTTTCATGTATTTTCTTTGTCTTCTCTTTACCATGTATCTCCCTGTAATTTCTCCCATCTGTTGTAAGAACATAGCCCACCAGGCTCTTTCGAGTGAATGCAACAAGCGGTGGGGATCCCCCCCCCCCCCCCCCAATCTCGAAAAAAAGAGTCAGATCTGTGTCCTGAAGAGATAAGGCTTGACTGGACACGACTTGATCATGGTGTGGTTGACGCGTTGAGTTGAGTCCATCCGTTCCAAGCTCGGGATCACAAACTCTAACACTACACAGGTAAGTTGAGTCACGCCTGGCCGGTTGAGCTTCACAGAACTATCGAATTGGGTGAAACGGATCTCTGCGACCACTCTATAGGGTTGGACCCCGTGTGTGGAGGCCTACAGTTCCAAGCACCCTGTTGTCCAAGTGAGTTTTCTTCGGAATATATATTTTTACCGCTTGCTTGATCTCAATGCACCATCTTTATATCTCTTGCCTCAAGTATTTCCATTCCAGAAGGCAGAGGAAGAAAAAGAGCTCGCCTTCACTTTTACTTATCAGAGTGATGACAGGGAGGAAAAAAACTCTGACTGGTGCGTCGAGGGTGAGGACCCGAACTGGAGAGGTTGGCTCATCGAGAGTTCTAAGGGAAAGTCCGTTGACTCGGAAGGTATCCGTGGCTGGTGAGACGAGGCTGACGATGATGAAGATAATTGTACCATCATCTCTCGTCATGCTTCTTTGAAGCAAAAGTAGTCCGAGTCGACTCCGGAGGAACCAACCCAGAAGCTAGCATGCCAAGTTTCATCCTCCATGCCAATACCGACTCCGTCTCCTGCTCTAGCCGTTACATCGGGTGTGTTTCCTTACTTGGTCTCCTCGAATAGGCGGATGCTGAGGAAAAGGAGAGGAGGAGGAATTCCTTCCGTTGAAGTGCAATATTTGCTTCCTCCACCCGTATCTTAATGTTTAATCTTTGAGATTATTTGTTACACTCATCCCGTCTAGGGAGCGCGAGTGTATTTACTCGACACTACCACATCGTCATACTTCCTCTATTGCACCGCTACAGGAGTAGGTGTTGAGACTCGAAGGACTTGGAACTCCTATGATAGTCACCACCTTGTCCGTCCCCACCGTGGCGGATAGAAGGGAGGCTGGTTCGGTCGTTATAGCTTCGACTCTGAAGGATACTAGTGAAGAGTTCCGACCAGTAGGCCTCGACCTTGATGTCGGCAACCTTCAGACTGTGGCCACTACCTCCACCTGATTCGACGGGGACGTTAAGGTCATCTACACCGCTCCTATGGAGGGTTCTGACTGGGCGCAACAGTTGGTTGGTGTCAACCTTGATGCCGACCACCTTGACATCGGTGGTGATCTTCTCACAGGTGACCGGGATCCTCCTGTCACTCTAACCAATGCTTAGTCCATCATCAAATAGGAACCATAACCGTGGGGCCAATGGTTGTCGATGTTTTTGCGGCGAGGTTTAGTGAAGACCAGCCTTTCCGTGGATTTGGTGATGGAGGAGGTTGTCGTGTAGCCCCTGAGTGTCAAGTACATTGTAGCTGATTCGAGACTCATAACTTTGGATATTTTATCCTCTATATATAATTTAGTGGGGGCGTGATAGTGCACCCACAGGGCGTAGCTCCCGAGTTTCAAGTTGACTGCTTGGAGTCGACTCGAAACTCCTTTTACATTTGCATTCTTGACTTATCATGCGTTTCCTTTTAGCTCGAGCTGGTGCGGAGTCAGTCAGACTTGTAACTAGCTCTCAGCCAAAAGAGGGCCAAAGTCGGGAGTCTACAAAAGCAACTGGAAGCTGTGCAGGTGATGACCCACAAGTATAGGGGACCGCAACAGTCTTCGAGGGAAGTAAAGCCAAAATTTATTGATTCGACACAAGGGGAGTGTCGTGTCTTGGATCACGGACATCGAGAGTAAAGGATACCCCCTTTTTAGGTTCGGTATGGGGCGCGAAGGAGGCTGAGAAACGTCTTCCGTCGGGAGGACTTCATCTACGCCTTAGATCTATGTACTAGCAAGCAACGCAGAGACACAAGGATTTTACCCAGGTTCGGGCCGCCCGGAGCCTAACAGCCCTAGTCCTGCATGTCTGGATTGAGTGGTATCTCATGGTGTAGCTTTACACAGGTGGTTCCGGGTGCCAACCCGGGAGGTGTCAGCTAGAGGTTGAAGACGAGCAGATCCTGACCCGGAGGAGATCACCTCTCGCCTATGCTACTCTTCGTCTTGTGCGCTACCTAGCCTAGCGTCCAACTCTCTGGTAATCCCTCCCTTCCTCCGGTTCCTTGGTCCTCCTTTCATAGGCTAAGGGGATCCCACAGGTGCACCTTTGAGGGCGGAGGGGTTTTGGTGGGAAAACCCCTCTGGGTTCTTCTTCGGGGGTGACGTGGCTTCTTCTCGTCCAAGTATTCTTCTGAGGGGGGTTAGGTGCGGTCGCCCACCTTTTGCAGGGTGGACAGACAGAGGCTAACACCTTTTTCCGACCCTGTCCCCCACGACGCCTCCATCTTCTTGGCGCCCAAGTCTTCTAGGAGCTTCCAGCCGGAGCTGGCAAGCCTATCCTCTTCGCGTGTGTGGAGGTTGGATCCCAGGGATGAGCCTGGCCTCCTGCCGGGCATCGGGGTCCCCGGGACCTCCGCGTCGTCTGCCGGGTTGAAGGGGGCCTCGGAAGGTCCCCTGGTCCTTAGCCGTGGTTGTCGATGCCGTGCTTGCCTGGTCGCCGTGGGACAGATGGGGGGCCCATCTGCCAGTATTGAACCTTGGCCTTGTTCGCCTTCTTGGTGGGCCCATAGGCGGTGGACCCACTTTGACTGCATCAGGGGAACCCCGTGTTCTACTGTTGCGACAGTAGCCCCCGGGCATAGTCCCGGCGGCCATGTCCTTCTGCTACCGGGGCTATGACCAAAAAAGTCAAAGTGGGTCCCCGGCGTCAGGTCTTGATCGTCCTGTCCCATCCGTCAGGGAGTAGAAGCTTGGAATTATCCGCTTGGGGGAATAACTGTGCCTGCCTCCTCGATTCTCGGAAGCGGAGGAGGCGAGGCGTCGGCCGTCAAAAGCACAACCGAGCCTTCTTAAAGGCAGGGGTGCCCCTCAAAATCTTCAATCGTGTTCGTTCCTCTTCCAGCCCCAATCCTCCGCAGAACCGAGCATGTCGATGGCGGGAGCTAGGAGAGGAGTTGGCCGCCCCCCACTACTAGGAAAAGGCCTATCTGGGGCGCACCTTTTTGGAATTTTGTGGCGCATCCTGGAAAAAGTGGGATGCGCCACAAACATCTTGCCACTAAAATATATTTCTGTGGCGCACGCTGATGGTGCGCCACAGAAATACCCAGATTCTGTGGCGCACCCATAACCGTGCACCACAGAAATATTTCAGTGGCGCACCCACCACCATGCGCCACAGAATTTTTTTTTGAATTTCAAAAAAAAAGGGCGGCCAGATCTAGATCTAGCCGCCGAAATTTCGTCGGAGCTCGTCGGAGGCCGTGTTGCCGTGGGTGGAGGAGGGGGTCACCGGAGGTGGGTGGGTGGAGGATGGGGGTCGCCAGAGATGGTGGAGGAGGAGAAGGAGGTCGCCGGAGGAGGTCGCCGGGGTGGAGGAGGAGGTCGCCGGAGGTGGAGGTGGAGGTCGTCGGAGGTGGAGGTCGTCGGGGTGGTGGAGGAGGTCGCCGGAGGTGGAGGTCACCGGGGTGGTGGAGGAGGTCGCCGGAGGTGGAGGTCGCCGGGGTGGAGGAGAGGAGAGGAGAGGAGAGGAGAGGAGAGGAGAAGGAGGAGGGAGGAGAAGGGGAGAGGAGAAGTGGAGGAGAAGGAGAGAGGAGAAGTAGAGGAGAGGAGAAGGGGAGAGGAGAGGAGAAGTGGAGGGAGAAGTGGAGGAGAGAAGGAGAAAAGAGAGGGAGAAGGGGGGCGCCGGCGGGATTCAAAATTCGAATCCCGCCCAACAATTCTGTGCCGCATGGATCTATATGCGCCACAGAATTGTCTTATTTATTTTTTTCTTTTTTTTGATTTTGCTGGAAAAATTCTTCTGTTGGCCATAACTTTTTTTTTTTTCATTTGGAATTTTGAGAATCTGAAAAAAGTCCAACCTGGTAAATCCCGGTGAGGGTGGTTCTGAAATTTTCTCTAGTTTTTTTTGAGGTATTAAAAGCATTTTTTCGACGTCGTATGCAAAAGTTATGGCCATTTTAATATTTTCACCTACTTTTGGAAAAAAAGTCAAAATGTGTATTTTTTTTCCTAACAACTAGACCCTAAACCTTCCCTATATCTACAAGGATTTTATTTTTTGAATTTTTTTATCATTTTCTTTCACTTGGTGCAAAACTAAAAAGGCGATCCACAGGGGGGGTGGGTCATCTGTTTTCAAAAAATTGTGGCGCATGGGGCCACATGAGCCACAGAAAGGGCACCCACCCAATCATTGGTGGCGGGGCCACCATATTTCTGTGGCGCATGGGTCCAGATGCGCCACAGAAATGTGGCTTTCTGTGGCGCATGGACCAAGGTGCGCCACAGAAATGTAGATTTCTGTGGCGCATGGAGCAGGTGCGCCACAGAATGTCTTCTTTTAGTGGCGCATGTCCTCCAGGTGCGCCACAGAAATGTAGAATTTAGTGGCGCACGCCAAGAGGTGCGCCACAAAAATTTTGTTTAGTGGCGCATGCAATATTGGTGCGCCACAGAATAGAATTCCACCTATAGCTAGTTTCCTAGTAGTGCCCGCTCTTCCTCAGCGGTGACGGAGGTGGCCACCGGCAGCCATGGGAGGGCTGCCTCCCGAGGTCAAGCGGGGTGCGGTCGCGACGGCGGCCGCGGCCGTGGTCGAGGTCGTGGAAACCGTGGCCGTGGAGGTCGTGGGGCGGGAGGCTCTCCAGACCCACCCCCGCGGAGTACGACCCACATCGGCTTCCCTCCATTCGAGTTCGTTGTAGATCTGGATAGGAGGATGCGCAGCCGGCTCCATCTGCCAGACTCCTTCGCGGCGGCGGTGGACACGGACGACAACCGGCCCACAGGTTACTGGCTGCAGGTGGACGGCTGCCCCAACGGCCCCTCCTGGGTCGAAGTGGAGTACACCGTCGATGACTCCATGCTCCTGGGCAGGGGATGGAACGCGTTTGCGCTCTCCCGTCACCTCACCCAGGGGCAAGACTTGGCGTTCGAGTATGACGGAGACGAGACGCTTTTCGTGAAGATCTTCCGTGCCGACGGGGGACGCGAGGACTGCTGCGCGAAGAATGACAGCAGCAGCCGTAGCAGCTGCTACGACGAGGAGGACGAGGATGAGGATGAAGAATACTTCGCCCGCGTCAAGGTCGAGAGGAGCCTGCTCCCCTGAGGACGTGGGGGACAGCACCGAGGCAGCGCCCCCGAAGATATCCGTGACCTCCTTCTTGGCGGCCTCGTCGACGTACTTCTGGAAGTAACGCCTTCTGTTGTGCGGCGGTACTCCCCGTTTGCGTGGGGACCAACCTTTCCTTGTAAAAAGTAGGTCCTTTTGTAGCTCTTGAGATGACGAATCGCTTGTACCCTTGTCGTCGCTTGGCCTTCGAGTTGAATTGGTGTGAATGAGAACAGGTTTTTTGCAAAACGCGCCCTGATCACTGCACCAGTTGTACCGTCGAGGGGCAAGTGGGGAGTGAAAGGCCTATAAAAGGCTCTCCAGCCCCCAGCTCCTCAACATCTTCAGGCTCACTTCTCTTTCTTGCTCCTGCTCTCCCTGCCCCTCCATAGATCGCAAAGTAATGTCTGGGGAGGCAGAGATGTCCTTTTCAGGGACGTCGACGACGGCGTCCGTGTATCTGGGCACGGCGGAGGCACCCAGGGGTGCTGGGGCCCATGCCGCTGGAGAGGAAGATGAGGTGGTGTCGTGCTTGGCCCTTGCCATGGGTGTCTCGCGCTTGGCGACCATTTCTGGTCCCGTAGCCCAGGAAGAGGCCCGGGTACGCACCCTTCGAAGGGCTGAGCTTTTGGCGGCCTTGAAGGAGAAAACCGCAGGGATCCCGGGGGCATCCGTGCTCTGGGCCGAGATCGAAGCCATTGAGCGGGTAAGCATCGTGGCTCCTTTCACCCCCCGTTCTTCTAGGGCCTGGTCTAGATCGTGACCGATTTTTCCCTTTGTCATAGGCGGACGACAACGCCATGAGCGAGGTGGCGGCCGAGGTGCTCTCGCTGCTTCGCTGCCTGGCGCCCGGACGCGCAGGGAGGCCATGAGACGCCTGAAAATCCTTCCGGGTTCCCTCCCTTTCCCCAGGCGTCCCCGGGAATCGAGAGTTCTCCTGTTAGGCATGAAGAAAACAAGGGCGCACAGCTAGGAGATTTAGCTCCGAGCTGGCCTTAGCAGCATAGGCTTAAGTAGTTGCAGAACCGAATGTAAATTCAGAAGTGTAATTCAGAATGTAAATTCGGATGAATGCAACCCTAGACTCAACTCCCGGGGTCATTTCCCAAATCTTCCTTTGCACTAACGCGCTGTCGGGTTTTCAGAGGAGGCCTCTTAGGTGCCAAGCACTCTACCTCTGCGCGATAGATGTACCCCTAAGTAGGACTATACCTTCCGGGAGTCCTTCTCCACTGTCCTCGGGTACTAGGCCAGAGGGAAACGGACCGTTCGCCGGGGTGGAGCATACCCCCGCAAAGGCTCTCATCAACCGTCAAGCATGCGCAGGTCGATGGTATATTCCCTCCGAGCGAGATGTTATGCCTAAGTGCAGGATGCACATGCAAGGACTTAGCTGTTTTCCTGCCGCGTCCTCGATCCATCCCGTCCTTCCCGGGTACCCAGCTCCTTGGTCGTGTTCTGCCGCCTGATCCTGTCCCGGGAAGGAGCTGCACATAGCAAACTTTCAGTAGGAAAGAATGGACCCTCTCTCCTACCATGCTAGCGCGTTATCCGAAGCAAACCGCAAGCACAGTTGATAGTGCATTTTTGTGGTGAATTTCGTCTCACCACAGCACTGCCCGATTCCTCCTTTCCATGGAAGTATGGCACGATCGGGCGGTAGTGCCTGTCCATGAGGCCACTCGCGGCGCTTCAGCCTGTCAGCCACCGGCACATATCAGCCCCCTGCTTACGGGTTGCTAAGGATAACACGCTTGCATGCAAGAATTGAGGCTCACGAAATTGAAACCACTTATCTTTTATTCCCTTAGCGATGATTCTTACACCCTTTTATAGAACACTAGCCCCTAGGGCGTGCTTTAACAGATCCGACATTTGTGATTCATGTTCGTAATCAGGGGTAGAATTTGCGAAGATTCTCAATGTTCCAGGCGTTGCCCTCCGACCGGCCTTTCTCGTCCTCTAGGTACACCACTCCGGGTTTCAGGGTATGAGTGACCCAGTAGGGTCCTTCCCACTTGGATGACATTTTGTTCAGGCCTTCCATTTTTGGCCTCTTGCGGAGCACCAGGTCTCCGGTTTGCAGCTCCCGCGAGCGAACATGACGACTGTGGTATCGGAGGAGTCCTTGCTGGTACCGAGCTGGCCATAAGGAAGCCCGGCACCTACTCTCTTGCAGCAGGTTTATGTGATCGATCCTTCGCTCTTCTTGCGTGTTCTTATCATAGGCGAGCACCCGGGGTGATCTGTATTTGAGTTCTGATGGCAGGACAACTTCAGCTCCATAGACGAGGAAGAAAGGTGTCTCTCCAGTGGCTCTACTTGGTGTTGTTCTGAGGGACCACACTATGCTTGGCAGGTGATCAATCCATTTTTTCCCTTTGTTCTCCAACTTGTCAAAGGCTTCTGTCTTCAATCCCTTGAGAACTTCTGCATTTGCTCGTTCCACTTGCCCGTTGCTGCTTGGGTAGGATATCGAGGCGAAACATACCTTGATACCCATTTCTTCACAGAAGTTGAGGAAGACTCGACTGGTGAACTGAGTGCCATTGTCGGTGATGATCCTGTTTGGAACTCCGAAGCGGTAGACGATCCCCTCGATGAACTTGATGGCGGCCTGAGCCGCCTGGCGTGGTACTGGCATCACCTCTACCCATTTTGTGAACTTGTCGATTGCTACGAACAGGTATTCGTGTCCTCCCACAGATTTTTGCATCTTGCCGACGATGTCCAGCCCCCAGTGTCGGCACAGTGGAAACCAGGGTACCACGGGCCGGCCTGCCAGGACCCACAAGATTTTTTGGATGATTTTCGCTAAGGACCAGGCTCTCCAAGCCTGGCGAGCTTCGCGAGGATTTTTTCCCTCGCGAAGGGTTATTCCCCTCGCCAAGGCATTCTCTCCCTTAGCGAGGGATCGCTCCTCGACAAGGTGTCTCCGACGCCGCCCGCAATTCTGCTAAGGACCAAGCTGAAGAGCTCGGCGAGGCTTTTCGCCTCGCGAAGCGCCTTCTTCGTGAAGCCATCTCTGCCCCCGCGGCAGAGCGCACATGGGCTCTGCGCCATGTGCAGAGTGACGCGCGTGCCTACGCGCGATGACGACGACGCAGCAGTTGCCGTTTCCATGTATAAAGCAGTCAACAAAGCGGAGCCAAGCAAAGCGGACAACGAGAATTGCCTCTTTGGTGATAAGGGAACCGTCTGCAGCTACGCTCCAAGGACGACGTCACCGTGGGTCACCTCCCACCTCGGCAAGCGCCAGCCCACCGCCCAGCTGGTCGGTGCCCCCTTTTCAGCTTTGGTGACGCCGTTCCCCTGCCGTGGACCGCGTCCACGAGCTTTGCCTTTATGGTGAACTTCACCTTTATCGTGCACCGCGCCTCCTCCTTCGTCGCCATGTGGTAACCCTTCCCGCCCAAAATGTTTGGGCAGAAGAGGTCCAGGACGCCTATAAAAGGAGGGGGAGCACGCCCAAGCAAAGGGTTCGATCTTCGGTTGGTGCAACCCTATTAGACCAAACCCTAGATCTGAAGACCAGCAAGTAGCCATTGTTAGCCACCTCGAGCTCGACAAGCTCTCCTTGTACTATGAACTCTCCAAGCAGTGCAATACACGAAAGCAGGACGTAGGGGTTTTACCTCCACAAGAGGGCCCTGAACCTGGGTAAGACCGAGCGTTCCATCTCTGCAGTGCTGTCCCGCAGCGAGTCCGACGAGCACCGTCGCCGGAGCACGTTGAGGGTTGTTTGATCCCGTGTTCAGCCCCTTACTCGATCCTTCTCGAGACACACCCAGTTCCTGGGACAGTTCTCCGACATTTGGCGCGCCAGGTAGGGGGCTGAGGCGCGTCTTCATTCTCGACACAGCCATGGCCGGCTCTCGTGCCGAACGTCTCGCTCGCCGGACGGCTAGCGCCGCCACCGCTCCCGCAGGCCGCCCGCGCGGCCGCCCGCGTGGGAGCTCTGCTCCGGAGCGCCGTGTCGACCCCGAGCCCCGCGTCGAGCATCCGGACGATGACGACATCGACCACGCTGAGGACGACCTCGGCGAAGAGGAGGCCTCCTCCCTGCACCCGTCACGGGACCGTGCTGCCTCCTCGCTGGGCCGCCCTGCGCCCAGCCCGGCGACTGCGCTCCTCATGGCGCAGGAGCTGCTGCAGTACCGCCCCACGCCGGCGGCTCAGGAGGCCTGGCTCAACCGCGTCGCCGAGCTCATCGGCGCCGCTCGCGCCGCCGCACCAGCACCGTCTCGTTCCCTGGTTCCTTCTGCACTCGTGGGGGACGTGGCGCACGGCGCACCTCCCGCGCCTCCTCTCCATCCCGCACCCGCTCCAGCTCCACCGGTTCCACCGCAACCTGCACCAGCGGGGGCTCCTCCTCGCAAAGGCCGCGCTGCATCGCACGCGTCGTCGCCGCATGACTGCCAAATCGTGCAGCGAGCCCCCGTGTATGCACGCGTGAGCATCGAGCGCGGGCAGGAACGCCGCAACCGCGCCGTCCAGGACATCACCACCGCCGGGCGCCACCTCCGCGCCACCCTCGCAGGAGGATCCCGGCTCACCAGGATCTCGATGGAGCGGTCGGGAAAGGCGGAGGAGGCCAGCCGGCGATGAAATCATCCATGGCGGCGTCGGTCGGAGGCTGGGAGGATCGGGCCGATTCGGGCGATTGCGGTTGTCCTAGCATGCGAGGCTCACGGAGGAAGAAGAGGACGGCGTTGCGGTGCTGCGGGCGGTCTCGGTTCGCTGCGGGGCGGCCGGAGTCGACGGCGGCCGTGATGGCCGGAGCTAGGGTTCGGCGGGGAGAGGAAGAACGTGAGAGAGGGAGATCGAAAGGGAGAGCGAGTGAGGAGGAAGAGGGAGAGATGCGGACGGCACTGGGGTCTTATCCCCTCAAGCAAGGCACAGGCAGGAGGTGGCAACGCTCGCGGCGGTGGAGCTTGTCCATGGCCAGAAGAAAGAAGAAGAAGGAAAGAAGATAGAAAACACATTTTGCAG